>PVKE010002618.1:0-80612 GCA_004027555.1 Craseonycteris thonglongyai | reverse complement strand
AAAAAAAAAAAAAAAAAAAAAAAAAAAAAAAAAAAAAAAAAAAAAAAAAAAAAAAAAAAAAAAAAAAAAAAAAAAAAAAAAAAAAAAAAAAAAAAAAAAAAAAAAAAAAAAAAAAAAAAAAAAAAAAAAAAAAAAAAAAAAATGAAGACACGAGTAGAAATCAATGAAATAGAATGGGGATAAATAATAGAGTAGACAAACAATGAAACCAAAAGCCAATCCTCTGAAACTATCACTAAAATTGATAGACTTGTAGTCAAAATCATCAATAAAAAAAGAGAACACACAAATTAACAATATTATGAATTAATAAGGAGACAACACTATAAATCAGAGGTGTCCAACCTTTTGTCTTCCCTGGGTCACACTGGAAGAAGAGTTGTCTTGGGCACACATAAAATACACTGACACTAGTGAACGCTGATGAGCTAAAAAAAAACAAAACAAAACACACACACACACAAAGAAATTTCATAATGTTTTAAGAACATTAAGAAATTTGTGTTGGGCCATATTCAAAGTTGTCCTGGGTCACATGCAGCCTATGGGTCACAGGTTGGACAAGCTTACTATAGATCTTACAATATTAAACAATGATAAGGAATGTTATTGCCAACTTTATGCTAATAAATTTATAAGTGATATGGATAAAGTTCTTCAAAACCACAAATAACTTGAATAGCCCTATATCTATTAAGGAAATTGAATTCATAATTTATAATCTTTCAACTAAGAAACTTCTAGGCACAGGTGGCTTCAATCAGTGGATATATATCAAACATTTAAGGAAGAAATAATACCAATTATAAACAAACTCTTTCAGAAAATAGAAGAGGAGGAAACATATCCTATGAGGCCATCATTGTCTTGACACCAAACTAATTCTATGGGGCCATTATTATCTTGATACCAAACTAAGGCAAAGACATGACAAGAATAGAAAACTACAGGTCAATATTTATTATGAATATAGATTTCAAAATTCTTAACAAAAATTAGCTAATTTAATCAAGCAATATATAATAAAGGATAATAATAATAACCAAGAGGCTTTTTAACCCAGGAATGCAAGATACTTAGCTTTTGGAAATAAGTCAATGTAATTCACCATATTAACAAATAAGAAAAGAGAAACTATATGATAATCTCAAAAGATGCAGAAAAAACTTTTTACAAAACCCAGCATTCATTTCAGATAAAAACTCTCACTAAACTAGAAATAAAAGCTAACTTCCTTACCCCGATAAGGGTATTCATGAAAAACCAACAGCTAATAAAATACTTAATGGTGTACGACTGAATACTTTCCCCCTAAGATCAGGAACATAGCAAGGATATGACTGTGACCATTTCTATTCAGCTTTGTACTGGATTTCCTACTCAGTACAATAAGATAACTAGAAGAAATAAAAGGCATCGAAATTGGGAAGAAGTAAAACTATCTTTATGTATAGATAACATCATTTTCTATGTAAAAAAAAAAAAATCCCTACAAAATCTACAGGGTTGCAGAATACACGCTCAATTGTATTTCTATATACTAGCAACAAATATAAATTTAAATTGTAATTTACAATAGCATCAAAAAGTGAAATATTTAGAAATTAACAGAACGTATGTAAACTTCTAAAATCTACGAACTATTACTGAGATAAAATAAAGAAGTCGTAATTAAATGGAGAGATATACCATGTCTGTGGATTGGAAGACTCAATATCATTAAGAGATCAAGAACATAAGTCCTTCAACACAAGCAAATTTCAAGTATCTGCTATACCATGTCTTGTTAACATCCTTTAGTCAGATAGTCATATGCCAAGTACAGCATCAATGAAGTGACCATGTCTATTTCTCCTATTAAAGTGAGGGAGAAAAATATAGTTCTGAAGTATAATTCACTTTATCACAATGTTCACTGAATATTAGTGTTATTAGTACCCCTAGAGCATAACATAATAATTGAGATTTTTTTTTCTTTATTGTTAAATGTAATGGGGTGATATTGATTGGTAACAATTAGATAGTTTCCGGATGTACAAGTCCACATCACATCACCCATGTATCGCATTATGTGTCCACCACCCAGAATCAGCTCCCCTTCCATCACCATATATCCGGTGTCCACTCCCCGTCCTTGTTGTTGAATTATGACTAAATAAATTTCTTTTTGAAAAGTATGTCAAAATATCACTTCATGTTGAAAGAGAGAGAGAAGAGGGAAGGGCCCAGAGCAGTCTCCATAGTTTACATAATTAATTGTAACATAGTTTCATTCCACACAGGTGGATGTGGGGCCACATGGGGTGGGAACCAAATTGGGGGCTCCCCTCATGGGAGGTGAGAACCTTCATCACCACAGTTCAGCATATGGGTTTGCACAGGCTGGGGCTGGGATTTGATTCCTGGACTTCACGTTTGCAAGGCAGGTGCTCAACCTGTTGAGCTATCACGGCATCCCCCACTTTATGTTTCAATTTGAAAGGATCTTTGTTTCAAATATTGTATAATAACTGGAGAGTCACAACATTAGCTTCTGATGATGTTACCTGACTATCCACATCCCTAATGTCACATTGGGAGCAAAAAGAGTTGACTCACAGCACCAAAATACTCACATCATTCTTGATGTAGTGCGAAATTGTTATTTTTAATTCCTATTTTTATCGCATTGAGGTTTATACAATACAAAATGACCTTAATTGATCATTGTCCCATAACTTCCTCTACATACCCATTCTGTAGAGTTCATCCTGTCCCTTTAGATGGAATTTAGAATATACCCATTGACATTTCTTGTTTGCTGAAATGATAAAAATGTTCACTATTTGCTCCAGTATAGCAACTATAAACTCTGAACTTTACAGAGAGTTTTAATTTCTATTTCCCCACCTTTGATCTATTGAAGAAAAAAGAGGCTGCAGTGGTAAAGAGATGAATATGGATACGATCAAATTCTTCTCTATTTCCCCCAACTAGTGCTTTCTTATTTCGATACTTTGTTGCCACTGGTCCCTCCAGCGGAAGAATTAAGGTGATAAGAGAGATCTAATTTGATAGGTTTCGTGTTAAGTTAGTGTCGAGAACTCTAAAGGTCTGTGATTTTTTCCCCCTATTTGTAAGGTAACAAGTTAGCCTGGCACAGGTTCATGGATCCTGTCAGAAGACACAAGACTCTTGGGTCAGAAACAAAGGATTTTACTACTTATGGTTCAATAGAAGCATGAGCTTTATATTTGTCAGTTCTCCTCATCCCCAAGTCCTGCAAAATAGCCTGGGTAGATGCTATATGTGTAGTGGGTTTGTATCACAGCTGAAGAATCCTAAGCTGAAGGGGCCCCAGTCTTTTATAATAGGCTACAAGCAAACTTGACCAACCTTTGTCCCAGAAAGAGACGTTGTCTTTATTATTCTGGGCATCAATTAAATCTGTCCTCTATTCTAGAGAGAGACTATTGCTATCTTCCATGATGTAGAGATCTTGTGTGTTGTATTAATTTCTGAATCCAGGGCCTAAAACAATGCCTAGCTCAGTAACAGTGAAGAATAGAGGGGTAGACGTTAAGGAGAAGGGCTATGAAGGTGGCCGTGGAAGTGTCTGAAATCAAAGACAGAGACTGACTGCAGAAAGCAAGGCCACCAAGTCAGGCTACCCTGGCTTTAGCTCCTCATTCTCAAACGTCCCAACAATATCTGTGTTCTCTGGTTGCAGAAAAAAAGCTTTTTTAGAAGGCTCCAGTTAAGTTCTACTCTATATCTCACTCCTCCGGCTTTTTGTTACTGTCAAGTAAGGACTATGGCTCACCTACTGCAATTTTCTGCTCTGTGCTATTCTGCTCTGTGACATAATGTTTCCCTCAGGTCATTAGCTGGTTGGCATCAACTCTGTCAGCTGCCACATTTAGGCTTATGATTCTACAGATCAAGTAAACAAAGAAGAGACTGTTCTCTAATAATTATTTGTTGAAGGAATTAATTAAAAAATGATTTTCTGCAGCAAGATTGTTGAATCATGTTCTGATGTATTTTCTCCATTTAGGAAACCAAACCCCAATCATCCAAAAAAAGAAAGGATGTCTAATAATCTCAGGCTAATGAAAGCTGAACCCACTCTGCAATTGTCTTCAGGCGCCAGATATTACATGCAACCCTGTGGGATAGCAAGCTGAAGAAAATGAGAAATGGAATGGAATACTCTGGACAGAGAAGAAAAAGTTTTCTTCATTTCAAAGTGTTACTTAATTCCTAATCCACTCTCCAACTTTGACCAAGTAAATGATCTGCAGCTCAAGCACCCCACAGAAAATACTGTATCCAATTCTGTTTGGAGCAGTCAGCATGAAATGCAATGAAATTCAAAATAGACAGGATACACATGCTCCAGAGGGAAGTCATTAATACCCATGAATAACGATAAAGCAAAATACCATCTGCCAGGATAATGTGGCAAATCTTTTTAAAATTCCAATTAGCCTATAAACCAGAAACAGCCAGCAAATATGCTTCCCCTCCCATGCGAGATCATGCGTCCTCAATGTCTCCATCACTTTATATGTGGACTAAAATGTGAGTGATGGAAACATTGCCCACATATGCATATATTTTAAAGGATGTATTCACTATTCTTTAGGACATGGGTGCTATTTATGTAACTGGGTGGAAAAAAATGTTAGAATTTGCTAATTAAGGCCACATATAAATTTTATATATGAAATATGAGGGTGAGAAACTGTGTCTTTTATAAAAACATGGTACATTAATTTTACTGTAACAGTGTAGTTGGGTTTGATCTTTACATGCATTTGGAGTCAGAGATAATGAAGAATTTATATCACCCTGTTATCCCAGGGAAAATTGCCTAGTTTGTGATAGATTCAGATATTCTAAGCCATTTTTCTGAACTGCATTTTATTAAGCTATTAAAATCATAATGTCCATTATTAAAACTGTTCTGGTATAGGCTGAAAGAAATTGTTCTTATTACAAATTTGAAAATAGTTCTACAGGCTGACTAGTCCATCACTTGTCTTATAAAATATCTCAAAAAAAGAAGCAGCAAAGCAACCTACTTCTGAACACTGACACTTCCCACTGTCTCTTGCTTTTCCATTATTTGTTGTAGTATAAACAGCACCAGAATTCATATATTTGGAATTTCTGATCCCACTGTTCTCATTACCAGTAGCACGCTTTTTAGAAGTTGGTTTCCTCATCTGTAAAATGTCTTCCCTGCCTCAAAGCTCTATTGTAAGACTCAGGATAAGTCAATATGAAAAGGATCTTCAAAAAGGTTTTAAAACCCTCCAGTGGTAAAAGTTATTTTTTTATTATTGTGATATATGAGGTATGACAATTAAGTTTGCAAACTCATCCAAGAAAACGACATGACATACCTCATTGCTGAATATCACTATGGTCACCTTGGAAGGACTCCCCTTGAGAAGCTATGCACAGGTGCCAGGGCCCAGTCTACCCTTCAAAACAATTTTGGAACTTTTTCTGGAATGGCCATCAGAGCCGTCACCATATTACCCTTGATGTCCTGAATGTCATCAAAATGTCTTCTTTTCAATTTTTCCTTTATCTTCAGGTAAAGGAAAAAGTCACTGGGCAGAGGGGGAAGATCAGGTGAGTAGGGAGGGTATACCAATACAGTTCTTTGTTTACTGGCTAAAAACTCCCTCACAGACAGTAGCGTGTGAGCTGGTACATTGTGGTGCAAAAGCTGTGAGTTGTTGGTGAAAAGTTCAAGTTGTTTTCATCTAACTTTTTCATGCAGTCTTTTAAACTTCCAAAGAATCAACTTGGTTGACTGTTTGTCCAGTTGGTACACATTTACAGTATAAGGAACAATCAATCCCTCTGATATCAAAAAGGGTTAGCAACATTGTTTTGACTCTTGATTTGGACTGATGGAACTTTTTGGTCGTGGAGAATTGACTGATTTACATTGTGCACTTGGACACTTGGTTTCAGAGTCATATTGGTACACCCATGTTTCACCACCAGTGATAACATGGCCCAAAACATCGTCTTGCCTCTCGACTCTCCTTTGCTTTTGTTCACTGGCGAGTTCCTGCAGAACCATTTGTGCACACACCTTTCTCATGCCAAGATTTTCAGTGAAGATTTTTCTGTTTCTCTGTAAGTGTATACTTGGTCTGCTATGTTTCTCACAGTTAGCTAATGACTTGGATGCATAAGTTGATGAATTTTTGCAATGTTTTCACCAGTTCTGCTCGTTACTAGCCATCCTGACCTCTCTTCATCAGTGACACTTTTTCTACCCCCACAAAAACGTTTAGTCTGTGCACACTGCCGTTTTCTTCATGGCATTATCTCCATGAACTTGGACTAACATGTCCCTGATTTCACTTCCACTCTTGCTAAGTTTAACAAGAAATTTAATGTTTGTTTGTTGCTCTAATTCAAGCTCCAACATTTTCATGATGGAACACAAACCATGCAACAATAATTAACACCACTCAGCAAGACACCACACATCAACATGAACACAGCTGTGAGACAGAAATACCAAGGTTATGAAACCTTACCGAGTAGTTTGTACAGTGCTGCCAACATAAGTGCAGTGGCCAGTCCACGAACTTAATTGTCACACCTCATAAAGGAGGCAGAACTGTCTGCATTATATTAAGAGGTAAAATTTTACATGAAAAAGAACAGATCTCTCCACTGGCTTGCAGCACAGTTCTGATGCTAGATTAGGCAGCTATTATAATCAGCAAGATTATTGTTCCTGATGATCTGTCTCCTTCCTGGGGCTGAAACAGAGACTGAGCCAATACCCAAACCCTATGGAGCTCCTCACAGCTCCAACTACAAGGAGGTGTACTTTAATCTGCAAGCTACTTGAACTTGGGTAACAAAGACTTAGGTTGGAATAGAGTGCTACATTCTAACATTAACAATGTAAGGGATTTCTATTCTCCAGGTGTGGAAAAGTAGGTAAGTTGTATCACTTTTTATTTATTTATTTATTTATTTTTAAATTTCTAGTCATTTGGTTCAGCATGCTTTAGAATACAAAAATCTACATGCTCCCACATATATCACATCACGGTGCACAATGTGAGACAGAGGAAAGCCCAGAAAACAGCAGAGAATCTGCAAAGCAGGTGATTCACATGCAGACAGTCAAGGACGTACTGCAACAATCATATCTGAAGCCTTGAATCAACATCAATTTATTTCTGCACACCTTTTGGCCAAGTGGTTTTATGTCTCAGAATCTATCCTAACAAAACACTACTCTATGTGCTGGGATGTTTATGAAACCTTTTTAATAGCAAAGAATTGGAAACTCTAAATGCATCTATAAGAACATGAGGGCAAAAATTATGATACATGTACAGAATGGGGTACTATGCAACTGATAAATGAGGAAGATATATATATACTTCTTACAGAGATCTCTTAAACATGGCATAAAAAGGGACTGTGGACTCTGGGAATAATGATGTGTCAATGTAGGTTCATCAGTTGAAACACATGTACTCTGAGGGATGTTGATAATGGGGGAGGAGGAAAGGACAAGGGGGATATGCAATATCTCTGTGCCTTCCTCTCAGTTTTGCTGTGAACCTAAAACTGCTCTTAAAGTGTATTTTAAAGAAGGGAAGGAAAAAGAGCACATTACAAAGCATTACATAAAGTACAACCCCACCTGGGCAAACTATGAAGCAAAAATAGAGATGTGTATACAGGCATACCTTGTTTTATTGCACTTCCCTTTATTACACTGCAAAAATGTTGCATTTTTTTTTACAAACGAAAGGTTAAGACCCTCCACCAGCAAAAAGATCACAACTAACTTTATTGAGATACTTGCTTTATTACAGTGTTTTGGAGCGAAACCCACAATATCTCCAAGGTATGTTTGCATATGTATATAAGTAGATGCACAGAAAGGGGCTGAAAGAGCAAAAGAACCCACACCAATTCCTGCAGTTCTGCCTCTGGGAAATGGGACAAGGGCAGGGAAGAAGATAGGGTGAGAAAAAGACTACCTTTGTGCTTTATGCACGTGTACAAAGTTTGAAGGCTGTCCAGAGTAAATGTAGTCATGTACTCCTCATATAGGGGAGAAGAAACACACAGTAACATGCTATTGTAACAACAAACAAAGACAGGATCAAAGATGAGCCAAGTGGCGGTCAACTCTAAGTCAAATGCTAGGTCTGAGAACTAAAGCGTTCAAATAATGTTTGTCTTAAATTTTCTATTAGTTTCTTCAAAACCACTGGAATAAGACAGTAAATGGAACAGAATTGCTCTGATGCGCATGATTAAACTACAGACAAAAATGCTAGAAACGGGGGAAGCCAGGATGGCTCAGTGGGATGAGCACTCACCTTGCAGCCCTGGGGTCTAAGGATTGGATCCTGGCCCCAGCCCATGTGGACCCCTATGATGAACTGAAGTGTGGCTCCCAGTTTAGTTCTCACCAGGGCAAGCTTCCCAGGTAGGAGGCCCCCAGTTCAGCCCCCAGCTTGTAAGGGCATGACTCCTACAGGGGACGGCCCCCTGGCCTGGTTCCCACCCTGCACAGCCCCCCACCCACTTACTTGGAACAAAACCATGTCAAAAACTGATGATGTACAACTATGGAGACTACTCTGGGCCCTCCCCCTTATCTCTGTCTCTCTCTGTCTCTGTTTCTCTCTCTGTCAAAAACAATAATAAAAAAAAAGATTTATAAGACATGCTGGAACCTTAGCATAACTTTAAATTATATATATACATATATATATCATTTATTGAAATATAAAGATCTTCATTTACACGTTTAAAAACAAAAACATGAACAGGGGAATTTGTAATACATTTTGTATCATTAGACCCTTCCTATGGAGTTGATTCTTCTCACACATTCACCACACCACTGTTTTGGAAACACTTATGTATTTTTCTCTTTATTATTTCTAAAATATAAATTTTGGACATTCAAAAGTGCAACAGTTAATGTGCCTGTGGGGAATATCACAGTTAAAAAATATAAACAAAGGCAGTGATACAGCTTGTCATAAATGTTTTGGCAGTATTCTCAAAGTCTATATAGAAATACATATATACATATTGATGTATAACATCATTTTATCTTATGTCCCTCTTCACAAAAATAGGACCATTTTGCTACAGATTAGCAGACCACATTTTAAGGACATCACTGATCATTAAAAAGTCACAAATTGTGTTTCTCAGGCCAGCTTTGATTGTCATCATACACACAGAAAGCAGGAAGACTGGCAAACTTTCATCTGGGGACTTTGCAGGAGGCTATAAAGGAAATAACTCTGTGATACACTGGGGGAAAAAAGCATTTTTGTTGTTGTTTTTTTAATGCAATTACGCATAAACTCAGGTGGGTGCATTCATTAGGACTGGACCCTGCTGCTCTGAGAATTGTCATCCAGCCTCATGATGTCACGCAAGATTCAAAAGAACATCAAAATGCAAACTACAGGCAAAAGAAGGCTGTACCTAGGCGTGAGTGATAAACAGAGTACTTGAACTGTGATTCTAGAAACACAAATGTATTTCAAGTCTAATTGGCTCTACAGAACCTAGTCTGGTTTTCTCTTTTAATTGGCCAATCTGGCTCAGTCTTCAGACTACGAAAAAGGTGGGTAAGAGAGTTGGGGCTTGCATTGAGATTACACCAGTAGGTAGTCAAGTACCTTGTTATTGCTTCTACAACTTCCAAAGCATCACCTGCCAGGAGCACAGACAGTGATTGCAGTAATCACAACCCATGTTTCATTCATATGGTGTCAGAGATTAAGCAGTACTGCAAAGAATGTCAGTGAATCCACACCAACAGCTTGACAGTTTGGATGGATGTGACAATTTGTCTTCCCATCTCATCCCAAAATATCAGTAACATTTTTTGATTTTTTTCCCACCAAAATACTGACCTGGTTATAGAAACCCAGCACACTGAATTGCATCATTTCTGTACACGCATTTCGGGGTGCTGAGGGGAGGGAGTTCTGTGGGAAGCAGTATCTTCTTTTAGAAGACCTGCCAAACCAAGATTCAGCTTACTTGGCCTCAGCTAAGACTGGCAAGTTAAATTAAGGGTAGCAGTTGCTAGATACATGGCATTAATTGGCACTGACCCAAAGTGAAGGATTGAAATAGTAGGCTTCCAGCACGGTTGCTTTCTAGCCCAGTTCCTAACTTCAACTTACATTTTTTCCATGGCAGTTTCTCGTGACCTAAGCCAGTGTTTCCCAAACCTGGCTAATCAGAGCCTACAGGGTGTTTCTGCTGCCCTCAGACTTAATGGCTCAGAATCTCTGAGATGACACCCTAGAATCTGGGGATTCTGGCTGCCAGGTCCATTAGGGAACCAAGGATCCAGGCTAAGGCACACGAAGCCTTCGCTAAGCAATGCCTTTATGGTCTCAGAGTTTCAGACTATTCCTCTTTGAGGTAAGAGATGAAGAGAGCAGGTGTTCCAGGCATTCTTCTGGCTCTTATAGGGTTCATAGAATTTAGGACTATATTATGTTGAGATGCATCAAAATTGAGATCTACCAAAGTTATCACCTGGCATGAAAAAAACCTCTGCAAATCCCATCTTTTGGCAGATGATTCTATTTTCCACTAGGTAATAATAACATGAGAAGTCATGTTAGGCATAAGCTTATGCCTTTCTATTGAGAACATTTAGGATTTAGGGGGTTTGCTTGTTTATTTCAAATCCCATTACTCCCAAGGGTAGTTAATCGTGTTTAGTACAATGGATTAGGGAACCTATTCAGTACACAGTTAACTCTGACCTCCTGGAAGACACTATTACTCTGTCTCTACATTCAACTAAATTTAATCCACTAAAGCTATTATCATATTTTATAGAGAAACATATGTTATTTAATATAAATGTCAAAAGCTGTCAAACTTGTCACCTACTTAGTAAGGATTTTTTTAAATTGTGCTTTCTCTGTAGGAAAAACGTGTTACATATTACACATTGAACATTACTGATACCAGTAGTATTATAAACATAGATTACAATCTAAAAATGGGTTGTTGGGCTTCTAGATGACCCAAATCTATTAAACAAGGTTGGTTAATCATTAGCTTTTATCTCTGTAACAATAAAAAAAGTAAAATGCTATAGTACCTGTACCTTTTAAGGTTCAAAGTGGTTTTGCATGTACTTCATAAGAAAGTTCAACAGCAGCTGATACCACGTTTCAGGCAGGAAGTACATGGATGGGTTGAGTGGTCAGTCTCTTCAGAGGTCCAAAGAAGATAGTTAATACAAATCTAAAAACATCCTTGGTTAGAGTTATTTACATAATTACAATGCTGGAGTTTTGTCGCAACAAAAATTGTGTACGTTGCAATCGCACCAATGCCCTTGAAACAGTTTGTCTTCCGTGGACCATTATTTCCTGTCCATCAAGCTCCAAAGTTCACACACTGAGATGCTACTAAAGCACTGCAAGAGGCAACACTGAGAATGTTCAGATGGAAATATCCCGTTCACGCCTACTTAGAAAGCTCCCTGAGGCCCTTGGCTGGGAACTTCTCTTTACACATCATGCAAGCCCTCTTCTCAAACTCTGCATTGCAACACAGTGGTTTTCTTAAAAGGATCCAAGGCGGCTCCAGGAGTGGCAGGTACCCCTTGAAGCTGCCAGTTACAGGAAGCTGTCCTCCACCAGGTCTGAGGAGTCTATGCCAATATCGTCCATCATGTCGATGTCCTCAATGGTCTCGTCCTCTCTCTTGATGAAGGTAGAGCTGCTGGAACCCGTCTCAATGGCACTCTCTTCAGAGGTCTGTGAGCTGCAAGAGGGAAAGAATAGGAAGAGTCACAGCCCTATACAGACCAGCGAGACCATGGTGGTATCTTTCAGGTGGCCCCACCAAAGGCAAAGGAGGTCTTCCCGAAAGAACCTCGGGGTTCAAACTCAGGCTACCCAGCTGGGCAGGGTTCTTCCACCCAGTGAAACTCAGCACTCATCACACTGCAGGGGGCCACATGGATAACCAAGAGCCAGGGTCATCTACACACTCTAGTTTTCCTTCTCTTCTGTCAACTCTGTCATCAAAGTCACGCACAAGCTGCAACCATTTCTACTTTCCTGACTCAGTTTAGACCGTGAGGGTGTGGGGCTTCTAGAGCTGGGATGCTCGGGGAGTAGAAGTCAGGACTTGGCGTGGTGGTCCTGAAGACCCTCTCCTCGGGCCCAGGATGCTGAGCCCTGGGAGGAGAGTGGCATGAGAAAGACAGGGCTAAATTGTCCCCCCATTTATATGTTGAATTTAAAACCATAATATGACTATATTTAGATTAGGACCTTTAAAAAAGGTGATTTTTTTTCAAGATTTTATTATTTTTGACAGAAACAGAGACAGAGAGTGAGAGAGAGAAAGAGAGAAGGGGGAGGGCCCAGAACAGTCTCCATAGTTGCACATCATCAGTTTTCAACATGGTTTCATTCCACGCTTGTGGGTGGGAGCCATGCAGGACGGGAACTGGGTTGGGGGCGTCCCACGTAGGAGGCACACCCCCTCGAGCCAGGGGCCAAACCAGGGGTGAGAACTGAACTGGGGGCCTCCCACATGGGAAGCACACCCCAGTTCAGCATATGAGTCCACACGGGTCGGGGCCGGGGCTGGGGCCGGGGCCGGGATTCGATCCTTGGTCCCTGGGTCTGCAAAGCGAGTGCTTAATCCGCTGAGCCATCCTGGCTTCCCTAAAAGAGGTAATTAAGATTAAATGAGGTCATGAAAGTGGGCCCTCAATTAGGCTGACCAGATGTACCATTTTAAAACATACAGAAAACAACAGTACTGTCCCATTTCAAACGGCAAGTATGGTCAGCCTACTGACACTTCGAATTTAGCCCAGAGACTAGGTTGATCATACACACTGTTTGAAATGGGACAGTACCATTGCCTTCCATCTGGTTTGAAATCAAACACCTGGTCAGCCTACCCTTAATCCAGTATGACTGGTGTCCTTATAAGAGAAGGGCAAGACACCAGGAGTACTTGCACATAAAGGTGGCCAAGGAGAAGCCTCAGGAGAAATCAAACCTGTCAACACCTTGATCTTACACTTGCAGCTTCTAGAACTGTGAGAAAATAAGTTTCCATTGCTTAAGCCCCCAGTCTTTGGTGGTGTGACAGTAGCCTGGGCTGACTAACACACACACCATGTTCAGCACATCTCACCTGACCTCGTGTAGTCATGTGGGACATGATTTGTGTGATTCGAAGAGCAAATGCATCACCCTAGCAGAAGTTCTAATTAGCTAATACAACAAATACCTATCAACTAGAATTACGAAGGATTCTGTAGAATATGTGTCAAGTTCTACAGTGCAGCCTTCTGTACACCTAGAAAAATTCTAGGTGCCTTTCTAATGTTATTTATCCCAGTGTGACCTTTTAACTTTATTGAGAAGCAGAACCTTTCCTACAACTGAAAAATTATTCAGAGCCACCCCCTGGAAAAAAAGTAACCAAATAGATGATGGATCTGTGTGGACCACTGCTCTGCCTTCCCCCACCTCTAAGTTTTCCCAAAACTTAGACAAACACTATTAGAGAAATATAAACACATATTTAAAATTGTCCTGAGGAAAGGATAATTAAGAAGGTAAGTCACACAGGCCACTTTGTCCCATCTCCAAATCTTGTAACACATTGGAAAAACAAAAACTGTACTTTCAAAATTACCTGGTACACACAAATAAACAAGGGCTAT
This sequence comes from Craseonycteris thonglongyai, assembly GCA_004027555.1. NCBI lineage: Eukaryota > Metazoa > Chordata > Mammalia > Chiroptera > Craseonycteridae > Craseonycteris > Craseonycteris thonglongyai. Next base: position 66,865 of record PVKE010002618.1, on the reverse strand, counting down.
CTATACATTATACCTCATCCCTCAATTGGCTGAGAGCAGTCACAATCATAAGTCTCCAAAATAATAATGCCACGTGCTTCTGCCTAAATAAGTGTATGTGGTCAACTGAATGACTGAGGAAGAAGGGAAAACAATATCCTGAATGAAGAGGGGTGGAAAAAAAGGAACTTTGGGCAGTGCATCTGCATTGTGTAAATGAGGGCTGTCCAACCTTTTGGCTTTCCTGGGCCACATGGAAGAAGTCCTGGCCTTGGCCCATGTGGATGAATATGCTAAACTAGGGTGTGACACCAGTTCTGTTCTTGGGTGGGGGTGAGGGAGCAGGGGTGGGTTCCCACGGGGGGTAGGGCTTCCATGTGGAGGCCCCCACCCGGTTCCCACCCTGCATGGCCCCCACCTACCTGTGTGGAACAAAACCACATGGACTGATGATGTACAACTATGGAGACTGCTCTGGGCCCTCCCCCTTCTCTCTCTCTCTCTCTCTCTCTCTCTCTCTCTCTCTGTCAAAAGCAATAAAATAAATCTTTTAAAAAAAATTATCTGAGGACTTAGGTCAAAGATTCTCCACCAGGGAAGCACATCCTTCCTGCTCTACACCTCCCCTAGCCCCGGTGGGCACATATGAGGATTATCTGAGAAGCACTGTCAAAACTAAATAGACCACTTGGGGATTCTGCCCCTTGCTCCCCTAGAACAGATGCAGCACTGGGAACCTCATCATCCAGGTCGTGGCTCCTGTCCTTCAAGTGGGCTGGGGCTAGGACAGGACCACAGAGCCCTGCTGGACACTGGGGTGTGCCCACATCTACCTGTGTCTGTTCCTCTTGCCCAGGTCTTCCTCCTCAGGAACAGGATCGATGTCAGGCAGAGGGATGATATAGCCGCTGTCTGCGCTCAGCCTCTGCTCATCGAGGCCACCCTCCCAGTCCTTCAGCTTGTCTTCCTCATTTTTGTAGGTGACACCGATGTAGGCATTGTCAGCATCCACACGCATGCGTGCCACGGCAGGATGGTCGCTCTTCAGGAAGTCCAGGTGAATCTTTTCATAACTCTACAAACATTCATTTCACATAGTTAATCAAATATTATTGACTGAACTACAGAGATGGATCAAAATGCTCAAACTATCTCACAGATGTGGGATTTAGACAAATAAAGGAGAGTCAAGTATCAACTGTCCCCAGAGATGTGGACTATGATGAAAGGGTCACCAGTAGCACAGAGCTCCTAATGGCAGGTCTCAGGAGACCAACAGGCCCTTCTCCAAGTCAGTAGCAGTGACTGTGCCCGCCTGCACAAACACCTCCTTCCCCGGGGCAAGTATGAACCCTCTGGCCCCATCACCTAGTTTCTCCAGGGCTTGGAAGGGCCTCAACAAGAGGTGACAAAGACTTCCACTGGGAGCACCATACCTGAAGCCTTCCTGATCCTTAAACATTGGAAAAATCTAACTCAAAACTCAGAGATCTTTCATTCTAAAAGATCCCATTTAGGGGGGTGCCAGAATAGCGCAGCAGATAGCACGCTTGCCTTGCAATGTCAAGGTCCAGGGTTCAATTCCCAGCCCTGGCCCATGCAATCCCACATGCTGAACTGTGGCACCACTGGTAACCAGCTGGATAGTAGCAAAGGTTCTCACCTCCCATGTGGGAGGCAGCCAGTTCAGTTCCCAGCCCACAGAGCCCCGCATCTACCTGTGTGGAATGAAACTATGTCACAACTAATGTACAACTATGGAGACTGCTCTGGGCCCTCCCCCTCTCCTCTCTCTCTCTCTCTCTCTCTCTCTCTCTCTTTCTCTCTCTCTCTCTCTCTCTCACCTTCTCTCAAACAATAAAATAAATCTTTTTCAAAAAAAGATTTATTTTATTGTTTTTGACAAAGACGGAGAGAGACAGAGAGAAAGGGGGAGGGTTCAGAGCAGTCTCTATAGTTGTATGTCATCAGTTTTTCAACATGGTTTCGTTCCACACAGGTGGGCAGGAGCCATGCAGGGTAGGAACTGGGCTGGGAGCCTCCTTCATGGGAGGCACACCCCCTCAAGCCAGGGGCCCAACTGGGGGGACAAGAACCAAATCAGGGGCCTCCTGCATGGGAAGCACACCCCCGTTTTGCATAGGGGTCTGCATGGGCCGGGGCCAGGACGCGATCCTCCGTCCCCAGGGCTGCAAAGCGAGCACTTAAGAGCTTCCCCTAAAATCTTAAAAAAAAATTTTTTTCAACACTCATTCCAGTCTGTCCCTACCCATACATCTTTACCAACCTGAGTATCTTTGACTGACCTATGCTTAGTTTCCTTTTGCCTCCTCATTGCCTCACTTATGGAAGTTGTCATAGGCAGTGAGACAATCGATAGACTAAAGTATTTAACTTCCAGTACAGCATGCCGCCTCCTAACACTGCTCATCCTTGGGAAGAAGGAAGAGAAGCAATACATACGATAAGTCTATGTGCTAACTAATCTGAATCTAAGAAATTGAGTTTATTATACAAGTGTTTCTGGGTTTCCTTCTCAGCATCTCGGTGTAAAGTTCTTTTCTTCATTAACATGTCCTGCTTGGTTGCATGAAATTATATTTGTTCCTTTGAACAATGCTTCCTATTCCACAATAAAAAATTTTTTAAAAAGCCAGCTGGAGCCACAGATAACAGCTGAGTTTGTTCCTTCCAGTCAGCTGGTAAAAGTCAATTTTGCATGGATTTAAGTGCATTCAAATTAGTGATTTAATGGCCGTGGATGCCCTTGTAACTGCACAGTAGCTTCAGACACTCAGACATCTGGAGGATAAAGTGCTTACAGGTGTTGCACCCTGAAGATGAAAGGGGAGCCCTGCGGGAAGAGGAGGGTTTTCATTCACCACTGCTACCAGGGCCTGGGGAGCACGCCATGAGGCCCGGCTACTGGATCACACACTCTGTGTCCTCCTTTGAAAATGTTCCTTTAAGACAGTACTGAACTGGGGAAGCCGGGATGGCTCAGTGGGTTAAGTGCTCACTTTGCAGCGCCAGGGACCCAGGATCGAATCCCGGCCCCGGCCCGGGCGGACCCATGTGCTGAACTGGGGAGTGCCCCCAGTTCAGTTCTCTTTGTCTCTGTATCTCTCTCTCTCTCTCTGTCAAAAAAAAAAAAAAAAAAAAAAAGAATCAAAAGTAAAAAAAGAATGTATTTTAAGACGGTACTGAACAGCGCTGCTCGCTCGCGGACCTGCCTGCTATTGCCTTCTCCCTTTGCCCACTCCTTCCCACTCATCTTAAGAGGCCCAGACAAACCTTTTTGTACTGGCCAGGCAGCAGGTTCTCCACGATCTCACTCAGATGGTAAAAGGAGGGTCTCTTCTCTGGCTCACTGTTCCAGCACTTCACCATGATTTCATAGCTGAAGACACAGAGAACTCAGAGTGGGCACAGGGAGGAGTGGCCCAGCACTCCCCCCATCCCCACAGACACTCTGAGCCTGAGCATGAGGCCCACAGGATGGGGAGACTCACACTTCGCTGGTGGCATGGTCAGGCTTGGCCATTCGGTACCCACTCTTGATCTTATTGTAGAATGTAGAATCCACCATCATGCCAGGGTAGGGTGTACCACCTGAAAGTCAAAAAAGGCAAGCAACCAGGATGAACAAGTGTGTGGTACATTATTAAAACACTTGGGTGATACAGCACCTTTAGGACATGTGTGAGGATCTGAACCTTGAAGTACTGATTTTTTCAAGGACATTAAGTGTTGTCATCTACCTGATCAAATCTTAAATTTAAACAGGACTTCTAGGTTGGTCAAGTCCAGACACCCTAGACAAAAACTCTACATCTCTAGAAAAAGTACAAAAGTGTTTTTCAACATTTCTGAATATTGAATCTATGTACAAGGATCTGTCCAGAAAAAAATTCAACCATAAATGCCTCTATGTTTTGTATTACATGGATGAATACTTTCCGGACAGCCCTTATGTACAACGTAAAATACAAAATCAAGAGACATTCTAAATCACTAAGGCCAAAAAAGTAATTGTCATCAGAAATGTGCAAATAACTAAAGCAAAAATCGAAGTTGGATCTTGAAATATCTAGATAATCCTCTGCTTTTAATGGACTGCAGCACTCTGGGATGATCCACAGTGCTATCCCAGAAGGAAGAACTGGATGGGAAAAGGCGAGCAGGCAAGGAAGACGGCCTTTACTATCAGTTCAGGATAACAGTAAATTCAAGCAACACTTCCCATGTATAAGGCCAAGGCCTGGTCAAGTTTAGTTTCCTTGCTGAAGCCTTCAGAAACCACTCCAAGACTCCTATCTCCTTTCTCTGGCTTTCCATTTCAATTTTAAGTCAGGACCGCACAGATGACCTGTCTGGAGGTCAGGGTCATGAGTCACTCCTCTTAGGGCCCTCACGTGGTAGCACAGGACACCTGTGTTGTTCAGTACCTGGTGACTGACTGAAGGAATGACTAGAAGGTTTCTCTTCTACAGAATGAGCACCAGGAAGCGCAGTGATGCCCTTTTCCTTGCCACACGACCTTCGACCCAAGCACCTGGATCACCATGAGGTCCAGAAGCAGCACCTATCCCCATTGGTGAACCCACTCAACCCAACGTCCACGGTGAAAAAGCAGCTGGTGAGTGGATGTCATCAGGAGCATGTCCAGTAAGAGAAAGTCACTCTGGCATAGCCCAAAGGACAAGAAGGACCAAGGACAAAGGTGAGGGCAGAGGTCAGAGGTAAGGGTACAGCTCCCCAAGATCCCTGTCTCATTCCAAATGGGCACACAGCAGACACTGTACATGCACAGCGCATGATGTAAACTGGCCACAGTGTGCTTGACTCACACCAGGTATCTTAACATTGATTACATCCTGGAGCTTGGAAAAATACAGCATGTCCCTTCCAGAGTTGTTCCAGAACAACCCAAATAAGCAGAGGTGTCAGGCCCGTACCAAGGGAAAAGATCTCCCAGAGCAGAATGCCGTAAGACCAGACGTCGCTCAGTGTGGTATAGAGGTTGTCGAAGATGCTCTCAGGAGCCATCCACTTCACAGGGAGGAAGGTCTGCAGGAAAGAGGCAAGAAATTAAACCCAGCATACACACTAATAATCTACAGAATAGAAAGAGGTTCTCTTTGGCCTAATATTATAACTTGCACTAATAGCCTTACCCTACTGAATGCGTCTTCTGTGTGTTATCCACTGCTGTACCTCAGCACTCAAAGTGCCTGGCACCCAGCAAGTACTCAATAAATACCTGGTGAATGATGGACAGTCAATATTGTCCCTAAAGTCCTCCCAAGGAAAAATATACAAACACATTTAATCCTAAATTTTTACCCAAAAAGTGTGAACCCTAAATGGACCTGTCCCCAATTTTCAGGTGTTTCTAGGAACAAAATTAAGAACAAACCAATGATTTGAAAGCCAGTTACATTTTTGAACTTCAAAAAATAGTCACTTCCTATGACAAAGAGTCTGTCTGACATAATAATAATTCTGCAGCCTCTTGTGTGACGCTGTCCAACCTTGGGTGGAAATACTAAACCGAGACAGATATATGCAGTAGTCACATGAGAATCTTCAGCCCTCTGAGACTGCTGGGTAGATAACAGAGCTTCATAACCTTTTTGAACAGGTAAGACATTGGCTCCACAATGTCCACTGATTGATTCAAGGTGTCTAAAGCTGCAGGTCACGCCCACAGAGGACACGAAATGCAGAGCATGGACACAGCAATGGTGTCCTTCTCTGGGTGGATGTAGCAGCCCCATGAGCAATCTCACAACCAGTACAGTGCAGTAATTTCAGTGCAGATGTAGCCCCAGTTATTCCATCCACTTAGAGGTAGAAGGGATGGGGAGGAAGGTTCAAGTGTAAAATAGAATGACTGTCTTTAGGGAACTGTGTCCCTCAGATATATGAACTCAAATGGCTTTAACATTTTAACACAGATGCCACTTGAAAATTTGATAAAAGTTAGAGATGTTCTCCTTGGAAAGGAATGCATATCCACATGCATATTCAATTTACTCATTAACAGCTAATATCTACTGGATGCTCATATGTGCCAAGCACTGTACTAAGCATTTTATATGAATTCGCTGACTTAATCCCACATGGCAATGCAAGAGTTAGGTACTGTTATCACTTTCCTGCCACAGACAGAAACTGAGATACAGAATGGTCAAGTAACTTGCCCCAAATCTCACACTAGAAGCTGGTGCTCACACCCCGAAGTCTGCGGCAGAGCCTGGGCTTTTCATACTGACCCTCCGGAGACTCATGGACTCCAGGTTGAAACTCTGGGCACCCAAATGGCTAAAACTAACACCTGACTTCAGAGATTCAAGAGAGAGAGTGGGCGTGCCACATGAGCGGGAAAAACACATACACTGCCTTTTGACACGTAGTTCGAATCATGCATGATGTCTCTGGCCAGGCCAAAGTCACAGATCTTCACAATTTTCCCTTGTGCCAAAAGGACATTGCGAGCAGCCAGGTCCCGGTGGACGCACTGTGCAGAAAAGGAAGGAACAGTGTCAGGGTTAATCCATCTGCTGCTACACAGCATCACGCCTGCAAGACTGCACACACTTCATGGTGGCATGTGGAGCTGCCTGGCACACCTCAGGGAGGCTATTCTGGCATCAATAGCTCACCTTCCCCCAGACTCATCCCAACCACTCCAAGAGTGAGAAAGCTCCAGAGAGAAGTAGACACCTTATGCTGTTGGACTCCCCACTCTACTTTGGGAAAGAGGAAGAGAGAAGCAGCCATTGCTACTGGCCTCTAAGATCTCTCTTCCATGCTCACCTCACTCAGACCTGCAGCCTAGGTCTAAAGAGGTCTCTGTTCCTTAAGCACACTTACGTTTTTTGAAGCCAGAAACTCCATTCCTCGGGCAACTTGATAGGTAAAGCTCAACAAATCCAACAAAGTAAGGCCTTCCGAGTTATCATCCGAAAGGAGGTTTTTGACTTCCGAATCTGCAGAGAAGGAATTAAGTATGTTGGTTCTGGTGGACAGCATGAAATGTCACCCACCGTGCCACTCCTCCAGGGCAAGGCTACTCCAGGCTGCAGAGGCTTGTCCAGAAAAACATATCTGCAATGTTTTCTTATAGACAGCATAGGTAGTTACCTAATCAAGGTCTAGACAAAAGACCTTGGAACTCAGAAATGAGCTTTACAGATAGAAGTGAAAATCTGTTAGAACTTGTCTTATTCAGGACTAAAGATATGAATAAAATCAGACTTAGTTAAAATTACACATTACATATTCAACCTACTTCCTGTTTGCCTGGAGAATACTTGCAGGAGGTGCTTGTGGCTGCATTGTTTACCTTGAGATAACGGGTGGATTACAGTCCTAACCTTACCCCCAAAGTTCTGTACTTTGAAATTTACCACACAAAATGTTACTAAATACTGACATCATATATATTTCTGTTACATTCATATTAGAAGTAAGTTCTGTTTGGAAATAACTTCAAGAACAGTTTTTATATTTTATTTTCACATTGAAAACCGTCAGATTTGCTTCAACCTCAAACAGTATGTTTATGTAACAGCAAGCTACACTTTCTTTTTCTAAATGGAAAATGGGTTGAGGCTGATGACTAAAATAATTGTATATTGTAAAACAAAATATAAATAAAAATTAAAAGTTAAAAAATAAATACTATGCAAAGGCTCTAATTTTTTTTTAAGATTTATTTTATTATTTTGAGAGAAGGTAAGAGAGACAGAGACAGACAGACAGAAGGAGACAGGGCCCAGAGCAGTCTCCATAGTTGTACTTCATTAGGTTTTTGACATAGTTCCGTTCCACACAGGTGGATGTGGGGCCACACATGGTGGAACCGAATAGGGGACTCCCACATTGGAGGCAAGAACCTTCGCTGCCATCTTGGCGGTTTACCAGCTGTGCCGCAGTTCAGCATGTGGGTTTGCACGGGCCAGGGCCGGGATTCGATCCCTGGACCTCATGGTTGCAAGGCAAGCACTCAACCTGCTGAGCTATCCCAGCATCCCACAAAGGCTCTATTTTTAAAAAGAAATAAATCAACAGAAACACATCCGGTTAAAAATACATAGTATGTGATATATATATTTGTATATCACCAGAAGAACCAATCTAATGGGTTCTGACATATTTTGTGGTTTGCCTCTCAAATTTCTTTATCAACCTTAGTTAGCAAATCACCTCAGTCACATTAAAGCTCACACACACTAAAGTCTTCCATGATGAATATACATGAGGGCCCTTTGAAAAAGCAGCTTCTAGGAATTGCTTTCATTTTTCTTTTTAAAGCCACCTTCATAGTACTTGGTTTATTTGGTGAATAAAAGCAACCACCACTCAGACTAGAGGTGGTAATTTTAAAGATCAGTGCCAATGACTTTGTGTTTAGTTCCCTTTGTTTGTAACTTGTCCACTTTGCCCAGTTTGTCCCATCTGGAAGGGTCCCAGGGTTTTCGAGGAAGGAGGCAATCTAGGCCAGCAGTTCTCAGTTCTTTTTGAAATCTTTCAGGCAAGGGAAGACTAGCTGCAGCCATTCACATTTTTGCAGCCAGCTAGGAGCAGGCCAGAAAGCAGCAGTCTGCCTGCCAGCAGGGCCTGGGCTGAGCATGAATCAGGTTCCCTTGACATCTGGAGCCAGGTCCAGCCTGGGAAGCAATGTAAACTATTTTTAAGAATTCGAGAGGGAAGAGGAAGTACTGATTCCGACAACTCGCACTGGCTAATCTTTTTTTAAAAGCCTGGAAGTTTACCCATTTGGCAATGGGAAATGAATGAATCCTAGAACTGCAGCAGTGGAAAATATTACTGTGGACTGAGCTTTGCAAAATGAGCACATTCTTTTTATAATGGATTGTACCTTTCACTTAAGAACCCTGGAAGCATTCAGAGAATATTAGTGATTTTCAAAACAATTTCCATAGCAGCTCAACACATTTTTGCATCAACCATCAGGAGGGCTCAGACCCAATAATACAAGATCACAGGACAAGTCAGCATCAGACCTACCTAGCAGCCTCCTCCCCACTCAAGTCTGTGATTAGACTAGAACGCTGGAGAGGCCACCCCCCAGCAGATGTGAGGTGGTCCATCTGGTATGGGCATCGGCTGGGCTCCCTGGAGTTTATAAATCAATTCAACCCTGCCATATGCTCATCTGCACTGGAAATACACAGGTTTTCCATAGAACAACATACAGTTGAAACACCCAACACCCCTGTCAGAAAATATAACCTTAACTTGCCCACTTTCTAGTTTCTATCACAAATTGGATATTAACAAAGCTAAAGGCAAGGGCTATGGAACTCACCGATACCAGAGGCTTATATAATTACATTTTTAAACATAATATTAAGAACTAATATAAGATTGCCAACTTTTAATTTTGCCAAGGGCACTGTATCAGAAGAAGCAAGTCTTTTAAAATGATTACATGTAAAATCTGAAAAGTTCATTCCATGAACTCTGTCTGCAATTTTTTTCTTCCTTTCAATTAACAGGCCACAAACCTATGAAAACACTCACAGGCCTGGCTGTACAGACCTGCATTTAGGGACTGTGTGCCTAGCAGTTCTACTTACTGTGCCTGCTCACCGTCTTCTGAGTATTTTAAGTATCACATTAAACCACTAAAAGATCAGGACACCCAAAGAGTGAGCACAGATATTTTTACCTAACATAGATTTCTTCTTATATGAGGCTGGGCGATCATACAGCGATCTCTGGATGTCTGAATATTTAGAAACCTCTTTCCTCTCCAGCATGGGGACATACTGTGTGGTATCAGCTTGCTTCATGTCCATGTAGTCACCATTGTTTTCAAAAGATAAAATGACATAACTACAAAAACAGAAAAATAAACCTTATCCGGGTGCCCCCTCTGGAGTGATCAATTTAGCATTCAGTCAGGGATGAGCAGATGCCTACAGTCTACAAAGTAGTGGGGTGGGTGTGGGGATGCCAGGGCTGAGCTAAAGCTAAACCAATCTGCACCCTTCACATGGGGTGATCTATTCAGGGAACTGAGCATTAATCAATAATCACACAAGTACACAGATCATCTCAACTTGGGTGGGCATATCTTGTTTTTCAAATCATGGGTCACAAACCTGTGCCACATGACCATGTAGCTTAGACAGACAATTCCTACTATTCAATAAATTTAAAACCAAATTGGTGTCCATCAAGTAATTTAATATGAAGTAAACTCACTGTATTTTCTGAAGTTACAGAACTTTATATCTACAGAAATCTTTATAGCAACTTTAAGCTTCTGCAGTGGGGATCACTGTCATGAGCTTGATTTATAGGCCCAGGTTCAGCGAGGACCAGTATCTCAAGCTTGGAGATCCTCAGGCAGTTTCTCTTAAGATCTAGCACTGAGGCATCCCTTCTACTGCTACATCTGATAGGTCTCAAGCGGAACACATATAAACAGGAAAACGGCTCCCAGAACAATTGCAACTCTTGCTCTCATTCAAATGTATCAGCCAGGCTCTCCAGACCATATTCTGGTCCAAAATGCCTGCAGATATCCTGTATCAATCAGCACCGTGTCATGGGATGATGGGGCAGGGCAGTTGGACTCTAAGTCTTGCTACCTCCTGGCATGGAATCTGCAGACACGGACTCTATGAGGACATAGGTTCCCTCCATTGGTGAGGCTCATAAGACAATGATTCACAGCAGCATCTCTCTCTGCACCCACCTTCGTGTGCTTTCATCAGCGGGGTTCAATCCAAAGATGTCCAGCTCTTTCTTTGGTTTTTCCAGGTGGTGACTTAGGAAGCTGTCCCTGTTCTTATGCAAATAGTTGACCAAATCCCCATAGAAGCAGTACTCAGTGATGATGTAAATGGGGCCTGTGGGGACAAAACTGGTTAGGAGATGTGTATGAAAATGAAGAACAGAGAAGCTGTGAATTGCTCTGTTTGACTGACAAGAGATGATGCTCAGAAACAATGAGCTTTCATCAATTCAATGGAATCTAGTCAACTCCATTCAAGGGGACTTACATTCGCTGGCGTGTTTGAAGGTACAGAGTGGGGAATAAAGTAGCCATGTTTGACAGTTCTTACAGCGATAGGTCTTCCATGAAAACCCTCCCTCCCAGGTCAGTAAGCCTACCTGACTTGGTACAGGCTCCCAGTAAGTTTACTATGTTTAAATGCGGCCCCAGGTGAGTCATTATCTTCAGTTCAGACATGAGGGCTTGTTTTTCACTGGATCTGGCTGTGGCTATTGAAGAAATAAATCACTTATCAGTTCAAGTGAGCTACCTACTTCCCTGAAAAAGCCAAAAACATGGCAATCTTGTAATTGGATATTATTTTATTTATCAAGAGCTAAAAGAGAAACAGTAACTGAGTCTATACGCTAATAACTAATCCTTCGTCTTTAGGGTTAAAAAGAAGTCACTAAATAATAACAACTTGATTTTCTACCATAAAGGCCATAAAAACAATCTAAATAAACCTAACTGACAAGTGTCCAAATACACATAAAACCTAGAGTTGAAAGAACCAAGATTTAATCCTAAATTTGATATTTACTGGCTCTGTGATTTTAAGCAATTTATTTAATATTGTCATTTTTTAAAATCAAAAAAATAAAATCCCCCAGAAGGGACACTTACGTTTAAGCATCTTCACTGCCACTTTCATGACAGGTTGAGACCGGCTTAATCCATAGGCAGTGCCTTCAACCACTTTCCCAAATGCACCAGATCCCAGGATACGACCTGTGGGCAACCAGAACCATTAACACACACAGACATCAGGCATCTCACCAGCTTCATTTACACGGCCAGTGCCAATGGGTGCACAGCTGGGTGGTGTTTTTCCTGTATGGAGTGAGTGTAATGATTCCTCCAAGTCATCCTGTCAAAGCCAGAACTGAGCCCACAGGGAAGGATATTAGTATAATTGCTTTTGTCAAACACCATTTGCAAAGGAAAGGAAAACACAGACGGGAGAAAGGAGGGTGCAGCCCTCCCTGGCGGGGGGCAGCCGTCTGCCTACTGTGCTGAAACAGACCATGGAGCCCACCACACTTGCTTCGAGTGGCTCTTGCCCAAACCCCCTGGTCATCTACCCTTCTGTTTTCCATATGCAAACAAGGGCATCTTTGGCATCAGTAAGTCCTTACCCACTGGAAATACTTGATTATTCAAAAATGTCCCTGACTCCAATGAGTGATGAAGTAAATAAACTTCAGGCTCGGTTAGGGTTAGGGTTAGGGTTAGGGTTACCCTCACCCCTTGCTGCCTGTTTGTCAGGAAATCCAGGAACCACACGGGCTAAAGCTGCCTGGGGAACACAACACTTTGTGATGTTGGGAGATACAAAAAGAAATGTAAGCTGTCCCCACTCCTTAGAGCTCACGGTCTAAAAGGGACTCTTCTGAGTATGTTAAGTATGCTCCTTGGCATATTAGGGATGCTTCCCTTTCCCCATATTTTAATACATTTTAAGTTCCCTCAGCTCCTTGTCCCTTTTTGTAAAACAGGGGTCAGAAGTATATAATAAGGAAGCTCAGTTCCCAGGTATAAGTATTTGAAATTGGGAGACCCTAGGATATCTTGTTTAATGTCAGGTTAAGTGACTCTCTAAGAAGGCCTAACTTCATATTTTGGATCATCAAAAACTACCTTTGGCATCTTCCAAAGTACATACCATTGGAATATGGCAATACAACCACTAGGTCTAATTTTCATTTCTTTATGCTGTTTTCATTAATTCAGAATGTGATTTTTAAAAATCCCATGGACTATTTGTAATAAACTGGCTTGATTATTCTTACATGTTTTGCTTACATTTTTACCTATGTTTTTATATTCTATATTCTAAAATACATGTATTCTAAAGAAGCATGTAATACATCCTCAGAATATACTGAATCAAAATATATTTTGTGGTTGTCTGCATTCATTTCTCATATGGTCCTTTATAATGACAGAAAGTCATCTCATTTTCAATTTGTGTCACTTCCAAAGCAGAGTCATTCCTATAGGTACCTTTGGCAAGTCTCCTCATAGTCTCTTCTCTGTTTATAAAATTTTCTTTAACCATAATTTTCTATAAAAGGAGGTTTTAAAAGATCGTTTCAGTGATCCAATGAACTCATTTTAAACACAGAAAATGAGTACTTCTGAAAACCACTTTCTATTGCCTAGCTCTTATTAAGCACCGGCTCGAACAACTCATTCCTCCAAGAGTTGTGAAGTACAAATCAAAAGGGTGTCTCAGGAGGTCACCCCACAGGAGCTTACCCAGCACTAGTCCATCTCTTGGAAACTCCCACCTCGAGTCATAAGGCAGCTGCATCGGATCCACATAAATATACTCATGTCCATCAGGGCTGATTGATTCAATGACCCTCCAGCGAATTTCATACCTTGGTTTCTATAAATGACCAGGACAGGTGGCTAGTGAATTACCGAAGTCCAAGTGCATGGAAACTGAACAGCAGCAGCAAAGTGACCACTCAGCACATTCACTCAACACATAGTTACTGAGCTCCTTTACTGTGTCAAGCACTGCACTACATTGCTACTCTTCTTGTTTTTACTGGCTTCAAAGACCTTTAGTTCTTTGAGAAAAATATCTACCTGTTTCCAAATGACAACCAGGACAATCAGTGAGATGATCACAATCACCAATAGCACCAGGACTGCAGCCGCCACTGTGAGTTCAGAACGCAGAGCTGCAGCAGAAATAGAGGGGCACAAACAGGGATGCTATGATAGCTCAGCAAGTTGAGCATTTGCCTTGCAACCTCAATGTCCAGGGATCGAATCCCAGCCCCGGCTCATGGGAACCCATATACTGAGCTATGGCACAACTGGTTAACTACCAGGATGGCAGCGAAGGTTCTCGCCTCCCATGCAGGAGGCCTCAGGTTCAATGACCACCCCACATCCACCTGTGTGGAATGAAACTATGTTACAACTAATGATGTACAACTATGGAGACTGCTCTGGGCCCTCCCCCTTCCCTCTCTCTTTCTTTCTCTCTCTCACCTGCTCTCAAACAAAATAAATTGTAAAACAAAAGAAGAAGAAGAAGAAAAAAAAATTGCACCAACATGCAGAAGGGCATGAAGTCAGTGTAGTGTGCCTGTGTCTGGGCGAGAAGTCTCAGTGCTGGTGGAGAAGCATGCAGGCTGCCCAGATCAGTTTAGGGATAGGCAATAGCATCTCTCAATTATCTACACACATGAGACTACTCCAGTTCTTCCTTTAGAAGAGAAAGGGACAGAATTCAATCAGGGGAATGCAATAGTTTCTCTAAAGGTGTTACAACACTAACCTTCTGGACAGAATGCAAATTGGAATATAAAGATAAATGAGGTTACAACTATTATGAGTTCAGAAATTTAAGTTCAATTTACTTGGAAAGGTTACATTTAGCTTATGTTGCCTTTGGCTTCTTTTATTTATTTATTTTTAAGCATTCAACCTGTCTCCATGTTGTAAGGAGCAACAAGGCAGAAGATTCTTCTTCCCCCCTCCATGCCCACATTCAGACTAAAGAGCCTGGATAATTAATAATGTTAGACAAGCAAAATGCTGAGGGGTCTATGCAAAGTGGTTTTGTATCTGAATCTGAAAGAAAGGACTCCCACACAAACGCCCTGAGAAGGCCTTCTACGAGCTTTCAGAACTGAATTTCTGCCTTGGGACCTTCATTCCTACAGGACCCCATCAGGAATTCAAATTCCATCAGAGGGGTAAGGGCTCAGCTAGTGATTTAGAGCTGTCCTGACTTATGAGCAACTCACTGGGAGCCACCAGCTTCAGCTCTCGGTTCTCAGTCCCAAGGAGATTCTTAGCCAGACATCGAACCGCAATGGTCTCCTCCACTTTGGCGAATGTCACCTGTCCTTCCACTGTACTCCTATCTTGAGGGTGGACTTCCATGATGATGTTGGAAATGTTGTTGGCCAAAACTGTCCAGGAAGTCTCATTATTACATCTGGAGAGAAAAAGGATATACATACAGAGCCAATTATTGGGAGCAATGGAGATGAGTGGAGCAGTGAGAATAATACAACACCACAAGTCATTATGACCTGGTCAACTTTGGGGGTGCTACAAGTTAATTTTCTTATTTTATGAACATATTAACATGAACACTTGTTTGGACACATCCAATAGAATATACGCTACATATGCTTAATTGAAAGTTAACTAGCCATGAAGGCAAGACAGATGTAAAAAGATCAATCAAATATAACTGTCAATCCCAAGCCTTGAATGCAAGAACAAACTGAACAGTTCGACTTCAAGAATGTTTGACTACCCCCATTTTGTATTCCTTCAAAAAGGCCCGCAGCCTTCCCTTTCTCTATCTACACTGTGAAAGCCACAGAAATGTCACTAGGGTGGGAGTGACCCTATAGCCAAGTTCTGGGACCTAGATTCAGCTTCAGTCAAGATCCAAGTCCAGTCCGTTAACCCTAGGAGGGGGCAGGGCTAGGAATCTTAGTCTTCAGGAGAAGTAATCAATGTTTCTGAACACAGCCTGTCACCATGGGTAGAAGGGTGAACATGTCACTCATATGCCCATTTGAGAAGGTTGAGGAATGGGACATGAAGGAGGAACTGATAAGTTAACTCCCAGCAAACAGCAGGTAAGTGATAAAGTGAGCAATCACATGGGCAGTATTTTCATTTACGTTCACATGCCAGTTTATCCACCACATAAAGTTCACCATATAAGAAATGTGAGGTGAAAAATGGGCCAGGTAGTAAAAACCCTCTTATAGCAGTTCTTTAAATTCATCTTCTTTTCAGACCACAGACCTTTTGAGAATCTGATGAAAGCCACTGACCTTCCCTTTACAGCTCTTCACAAACACACATGTGCACACACACATGTACGTACACATAGGGTCTATGTCCAGAACACTAACTTGTTGCTTATGAGACTTAGGCCAAAAAAGAATCACAAAGATAAGAAAAGTCCAGCAAAATAAATAAAATGCATCAGAGGTCCTTTGTGTCAAGAAAGAAAACTTCTGACCACAAATAGAAAAGGAACATTTGGTTTCCATACTTCTTAATATCCTTGCAAATCAGCCACTCGATATCAGGAAGTGGTGTCCCCTCAGCTGTGCATCTCACAGTCTGTCCCCCCGTAGAGCCATGGTGGTCGTCGACCAAGTCCAGAATAGATGAGGGAACTGCAGGAGGTGGAAAGAATTCAGAATTGAATGTTTATGACCCAGAACTTCTGGAAACTATCGAACCTACAAATCAAGTAACAGCCAGAAGTGGGGCTAGAATCAGTTGTGTGCATGACGTTCCAGTTGTACAGACCCACTTGGTTAAGAGCATTTTCAGTTTCAGTGTTTGGGGATTTGTGACCTGTGGTTTTTTAAATCTGGAGTAAGGAAAGCAACAAGCTCCTGTGGTTATTTGGCTTGAAAGGCAAAGAGGCCCTTAAAATTAATATAGTTTGGGATTTAACTAATGGATTCAGCTAAAGTATAATCTAAAGCAGCATTTCCCAAAATGCACCTGTGGAATCTCATTAGGTTTTAAAGATTTTTTAAATCTGTGGCTAAACAGTTTATAGATTGCTAATGCTGGAATCACAGATTTATTATGAGGGTGAAATGAGCCCACCTAAGATAATACCTGGCACATGACAGGTACTCTGTGAATAGGGGTTGAATCTGAATATAAATAGACTCCATTCCTTTCTGGTAAGGGCCATGGTACAATGTCCAACAAGGGAAGCTAAGCAAAAAGGCCAAAAACTCTCTCCAACGATCTAAGGTTCTGTGGACCAAAACATCATTTTCCTCTTCCCAGAACTGTAGGTGCCAGATTAAGAAATATGTGGTAAAGAAGCTGTTGGAGTTTAGAAATTCCCAGTCAGACTGTTCCAGAGTAGCCTGGAAACTCCCAGAATTGTGTGAATTCTTCAGGCCAACAAAGCTATTGCTGACAAGTGACATCTACAGCCCCTGTCTCTCCTGTAAAAGTGTTGCCTTCCCCTCCACGACCCGGGAGATGGGGAGACACTCGTGCACCGAGCAAGCACTGTCTTTAGATGGCCTTACATACCTTGAATTAAGAGTTCAAAAGTATAGCTCTTCACATCATCTACATTTTGAACTACAATCGTATAATGGCCACTGTCTTCTTCCTTAGCACGTATCAGCTTTAGTTTGCTCCGATACCTTTAAAAAAATTTAAAAAAAGACTTTGTTTCAGCAAGTAGCAGTCAAATAAATTTCAATTGCTTCAGCAATTACCATGTTCGATTTAAATTTTGTTTTTGTAAAAAATAAAAACATTTTTTTTTTATCCAGATTACTCTTTTTCTGGAATTTTTTGATACTTTCCACATGTTAAAGGTCTGAGTTGTAGACACTTATTTCTTAAGCAAAAGGCCAGACCTTTTGAGTGAAGCAATGGCTGTGGGGCTTCAAGAGCAATC
This sequence comes from Craseonycteris thonglongyai, assembly GCA_004027555.1. Lineage (NCBI taxonomy): Eukaryota > Metazoa > Chordata > Mammalia > Chiroptera > Craseonycteridae > Craseonycteris > Craseonycteris thonglongyai. Next base: position 49,406 of record PVKE010002618.1, on the reverse strand, counting down.
CGCTCCGGTTAAGTCCTGACTTCTGAGGAATCAATGTATCTCACCAACTTTGCTTTTAAAACAAAACCAAACCTTGATTTTTACCTTTTTAAAAAATACTTGCTTTCCCTAAATATCCATCATTTAAGCAGTTCAGCCCAACAACGGAACACCATTGGAAGACTGAGGCACTCTCCGTATATTGATATGGAGAGGTCACCAGGATGTAACATTCCTACTTGCTTGTATTTGTTTAGAATAACACTGGACGGTTTCATAAGAACCAAACGAAACTAACAGAAATGTTTCCCTGTGGGTGGGGAGGACGGAGTTCCTGAGCAGACAGGGACAAGAATGGAATGAGGGTTCTTAAAATGTACCTTCTTTTTGTCTGAATGTTTTTAAAGCATAGGATTCTATCACCTATTCAGAAGTAAATAAATTAGAAAAATATATTTCATACTTTATTAAAAGGAAACTTCCCCAAAGATTTCTTACATATACAATAAATGATGTTTGGCCACATGTGTGTGTGGAGGGGGTGGGGGGTGTAATGTGTGTATGTGGGTATCAGTATAGTATTTGCCCATTTGATTGTCCTTCTTTATAAAACATCACAGGATAGAAAAGCAACTAGAGTGGAGAATGGTACTACTTGTCATGGAGTGAGCAGACCTTGGGCATTATTGAAATTTTGCACGTCTCAATTTCCTTATGTATAGCAGAGAATAACTGTACACATAGCATAGTCATTTAGAGAATTAAATAAAAGTGTATGTGTGAAAACATTTCATAAGCTCAAAAGTAACCTTCAAATGTAGAGTTTTCTAGCCCCAGACGCCAGTCACTAGGACCTGTGACGAGAGCATGAGGGCCTGGTTTGTCCTCTGTTGCACCATACTGGACTGGATTTCCTTAGAAAGAACGAACTCTTAGGCACAATCTTCAGTCCTTCATTTTCTATACTTGTTCAGCCAAGAAAGCTGGTGGATCCACAAGTTCTGAGCTCCAGGGAGCCAGATACCCAATCCATCGTGTGCATCCATGTGTTCCCTGGCCCAGACTGTGAACTAGAAGAACATGTGCTGAAGGAACTCTTGAATCACCCAGCTGGCAAGCTTTGTCTCAGACTGATGACGGCTAGCAGATAAGTGCTCCTACAAGTGCAGGGAGTGTTGGTCGTGCCAGGGTTACCCTACTCCTCCTGACCTAACAGCCTAGTGGAAAGCTCAGCACTTCCCACCCTGTGTACCTTCATTTTGTGTCATCAGAAAGCCTTCCAGGTGCAGTATTCCACTTCTTTTTCCATCGCTGTCGACAGAGGTCATAAAAGTTCATTTTCCCAGATGCTGCTTCGCAATTACACGTGGAATTTAAGTTCAGAAAGAAGAAAGCAAATCTTGAGACTAAGTGAACTGATCTCCTCTTTCCTGGTGGCTTGAAGTAGAAAGCCGACTTGTAAAACTCTCTGGGTTGGTTTTGGACAGGGGTATAGAGCTGTGTTAGCTGGGCCCTACAAGGTGTACTTTTTGCTCCTGGATTCGAATCAGGGCTTAAAAGTGCAAGAGACCTCTAATATCGTCTGATCCAAACTTTGCCTTGAAGGACTAGGGACTATTTACCCTACATTACAGATGAGGAAACTCAGGCTGAAGGGTGATTTACCCAAAACTCCATCACCAGTTAGGATGAGAACAGTCTACCACACTCATCAGAGGGAAGCTATCCAAACTCTTCATTGTTGGTTTTCCTCTAACCATTTACGCCCTGTGGAGTCCTCACTGGGGCACATGTGTTTCAAATTAAGTCAATGATGATTTGTTTCATGTGATAATTGTCTTACAACTGGAATCACTATACCTGCCTACTTGCAATATGAATGATGGGCATCAGGGAACGTATTCAATCCAAGTGGGTCCAATTTTATTTTCTTTCCTCAAGGACTTAGCTTTATTTTTTTTTTTTAATTGGTTTTGACAGAGAGAGAGAGAGAGAGAGAGAGAGAGAGAGAGAGAGAGAGAGAGAGAGATATACAGAGACAGAGAGAGAACCGAACTGTGGGAACTCCCCAGTTCAGCATATGTGTCCGCACGGGCCTGGGCCGGGATTCGATCCTCGGTCCCCGGCACTGCAAAGTGAGCGCTTAACCCACTGAGCCATCCCGGCTTCCCCAAGGACTTATCTTTTATTGGAGGCAGAGCTCTTTAGTTCTTCTTCTTTTATCATTAAGTACTTACCAACACACTATTAACACACTGCAATGCTCTAATTAAAGGTACCTGATTTCAAGTATCTCCTAACTCAGATTGCTAAATTTTCTAGCCCAACTCCCTGGTTTGGGTTGTAGGACATGCACAAACCTCAGTTTCTCTTGAGACACACAGGAAAAGAAAAGGAATTCTTAAGAAAGGTATTTCTTTACCTTATTTCCTGAATCTTTTCTATGTCAGTGGTGATCTCAGTTAGGTTTTCAATCAGAGTCAGGTTATCTTTCAGCCAGGATATCCTGGGAGGGGGGTAGGCCTGCACATCCACCACAAAATGTTTGACTTCATGGAGGTTGACAGCTTCCAACTGACTGAAGTTGGGTTTGATTTCAATGAACCCTTTCTCTGCACAGAGAAGAGTTAAATAATGATTACTGCACAGCGGGTCCCAAGCTGCATGGACGGCTGACACTTTAGAAAGCAGAATGTACCATGGACAGAAATGGTGACTTTCTTCATTTCTTTGACCTCCTTGGTGGCCTGGCGGGCAGTGCACTCATAGTTTCCACTGTCTTTCACCGTGGCCTCAGGGACCATCAGAGTGTACACCAGTTTGATGGATGGGACTTTGATTTCCTCCAGCATTGTGATGCCTTTGCCTTTCTATAGCAGAAGAGGAAAACCAACTTTAAAAAGCAAGCTTCCAGGATTGAACCCTCCTGTAAACTATGGACTGTGGGTAAAAAGGATGTGACAATGTAGCTTCATCGATCATAACAAACATAACACCCTGTGGGGATGGTGATAATGGGGGAGGGGGGCTGTGAAAAGAGTGGAGGCAGGATGAGTATGGGAAATCTTTGTACTTTTCATTCAATATTGCTGTGAACTTAAACTGCTGTAAAAAATAGAATCTGATTAAAAAAAAATTTTTTTAAGCTACCTCCCTAGAAAATCATGTTTTATAGGGACGCCAGGATAGCTCAGCAGCTGAGCACTTCCTCACAATCCCGAGATCCAGGGTTCAATTCCCAGACCTGGCCCATGCAAACCCATATACTGAACTGTGGTACAACTTGTAACCACCAAGATGGCTCAGTGGTGAAAGTTCTCACCTCCCACGCGGGGGCCCCCTGTTTGGCTGCCACACTGTGTGGCTCCACATTCTACCTGTGTGAAATGAAACCACATCACAACTAATGTACAACTATGGAGAATGCTCTGGGCCCTTTCTCTCTCTCTCTCTCTCTCTCTCTCTCTCTCTCTGTCTCTCCCTCTCTCTCTTTCCTTCGCTCAAAATAATAAAATAAATCTTTTAAAAAGATTATGTTTTAAAAGGGTATTTAATGACACAGTAAGGTATTTAAAGACAAAGTAAGGTATTTGTGCTATAATGCCAAAGGAAAAATAAATAACAAAGTACATTTAAAGTATAAGTAATCATTATTCATTATTAAACATTTAGCTATATATACAAAGTGTTTAAAAGATTTATGTCCCTAAAATATTAACAATGAGGCTCTGGGAAGTGGCTTTTTCTGTATTTGATAACAGCTCAACAATAAATCTACAAAAACTTTATTACCAGACAAAAACAGTGATCATATACTTGTAAATTTGGGGGCCAAATAGCATGCACTTTGGTTTGAGGTGGAGATGTCTATCTCTAATAAATGGGAAAAAAATAAATGTTTTAAGGATTAAAGGCAACCGAGTATCAACAGAAATACCAGTTTCATGTTTCAGGGAAGATGTTCACACACTGGATTATGAATAAGAATTATAAGGCAATATGTGAAAATGCCTAAGTTTTCTAATCAGATGCCCCAGAGAGAAAGGAAGAGCAGCAGCAAAACTATCAAATGCCAAATTGAGCAGAAATTTTCATATCAGGAGTGAAGGGAAATATATATGTTTTTTGTTCTTCCTGAGGCTACTGCGTTAAGTTTCCACTTTGTACCGTACACTCGGTTCTCTTATACACTTATCACGATGCATTAGAATAAGTGAAACACTTTGTATAAATATCCAGTGACCAGAGATGGCACAGCGGTCGCCCTTCCCCGTTTCCATATCCACTCCTCCCTTCCTCCTCCTCTGTGCAGGGGCTGGCTTCTAGCATACTACTTGGGATTTAGCAAACATCACTAAATCTTTGCTGAATGATTCAAGTGATTCCAGTTCACTGAAAGTGAGACATGCAAAGAAAAATCAGGTAGGCAGGAGGCAGAACAGTGTCCCTAGGAGTCAAACAACAAAGCAGAAATGGAAAAGGGACAGGCAATCAATGTTATCAAATGCTGCAAAACCCAAAGTCACGGGAGCCAAGAAAATAAGAAACTCTGATGGTCTCGGCAATTAGTAAATTTTAAAACCATTCATTTTTTTGCTTTTCTAATTTTTTGGTTGTTACCTTGTAGCCACAGAACCCTCCTATTTCTTTTTGACTTATGAAAAAGAAGGCTAAGTGTACAATCTTGATACATGCTGCATGTCGTGGTCCAGCTACTGTCCTCTCAAACTCTCCCACTGCTCAAAGAGCCACAGAGTCATCTAGCTGAATGTGCTCGTTGTAGAGATGGGAAGCTAAGGCGTAGAGAGAAGCTGACAGACAGGCTTCAGAGCCCTGCTGTGCTACCAGGAGCCTCGAGGTACCTACCACTTCTCCAGGGTATGTCCACTGTAGGTCAACCACCTCGTTGTTAAAGACCGCACAGGTGACCACAACTGTCTCCCCTGACTTATAGACAGTTTTGGGAGCTTCCATTTCTAGATCAAGTTCTGATGTTGCTATTTGAAAAAAGAACAAACACAAGGACCTAAATGTCCATAGTACAATTAGGATCCTATAAGGGCTGGGTTGCTTTTTTATTTTATGTTTTTAAAAAGCCTTAAAAAATAATTTTAAAACCACTTTGGTCAAGAGAAAATTCTGAAAATCTCAGAAGCCTTGATTTTCAGTTGTCATACATAATTTGGCATGTAGTTATAATACAAAATAGCGAACACTCGTACATACATACGGAGAATGATAAAAATAAATTCCTGTTAAACAGAACAGCACATTCCTGAACATTTGAGTTAACTGTGGCTATCGTCTTTTACAATCACCTTTACTGATACATTTATTCATTTGATCAACTAGCCTTTACTGATCAGTACTTCTCTAGGCACTAAGCCCCTATCGCATCAGCCATTCCCCTCTTCTTTCCCGCTATGCGCCCCAATTATTTTCAGCACTTTACCAGAACCCAGCACAGTGCCTGGCATAAAACAAGCCCTTGATAAGAGTTCAATGGCACACTCTCGCTGCTGCCATACCTACATATACCTATTCAATAAGTCATGGAACCAAACATGTATTGTACTTTCCCACTCTCATTAACCATTCACATCAAAGGGATGAAATCTACAACTACAAGCATTTCTCAAAATCAAAATCACTTTAGTTGCTAAACTTAATCTAGGCGTCCTACCCCCTTAGGTGTATGTTTGTTTTCAGGGTCTCTGTAGTCAGGAATGTGAGTAAAACATAAGAGGCTTATACAATAAAAGAATTCCTTACAGTATTTTGAAGTGATCTGATGAAATACAAAGTCTTACAAGGGTAAGAAAGCTTTTACCTTCAATAAGGTTAAGCTTCATATTATTATAGGCACAGAGGTCAGCCTAACATTGTATGAGAAAGGTGGGGTCCTAAATCCTCAAATCAGAATTCAGGATCTCTATCACCAGGGACTATGATTTATTATTTTTTTTTAATCCTATATGCATCTGATTATTTTGCTTGTGACTCTCATTTAAAGGAGAGACAGGGTACACATACCTTTTAAAGCATAAACGTTAAATGGAATGCTCTGGAACTTCTTCCCTCTGACCGTGGCCTCACAGATATAGGGCCCAACAGTGAAGGTTCCGTTAAAGCCCTGTCTGCTGTCATAGGAGGCCAGCACCACACCATCACTGCTCAGCAAGGTTACCGGAGTATCAGGATCAGTTGTACGACAAGGTATGATGGCAGAATCATCGTCTTCCACGATGACTAAATAATCTGTCATTCCTAAAGGTACAAAGGCTACATCCGGGTCTGTGGTTTAAAAAAGAAAGAAAGGCATATTAGGTATTCATTTCACCTTTACACATATATGCAAAAAAATTATCCCATTGACAGTAATCTTATTAGGAATGAATTCTACCTTCAGACCCACCCAGAAGCTGTCATTCAACTAACACTAGTCCTAATAGCTAGAAGATGATTTTAAAGTAATGCACAATGTCAAATTGGCTGTACCCTAATTTAAAAAAAAAAATACTGATGGTACATATAAATATTAGCTGGAAATTAAAAAAAATTAAACTACTAAAAACAAAAATGAAGAATAAAATAATCAAATCTGTTCAAAACAAGAGAAAATATTCATGATTTTTAAATTAGGGAATGTTTTCTTTTTCATTCCTATCCCCTGTGGTCAGCTCATAGCTGAGCCTAGTTAAGCAGGGTGATTGCTACCAGGAAACACCACGTTCCTCCAACTGCAGGGGTCACCCAAGGCCACTCCCTAATGACTGTGATGAACAGGGGGCTCTTTAGGCTGGAGGGCTCCCCGATGTTCCTTAGAGGCGTAGGACTCATCTACCCCCACCTTCTTTTCCTCTTTCCTTCGGGGTCACACTTAGCGTGCAGTCAGACAGCTCTCCCAGACTCTGCTACACCCCTCCCCATTTTCTTTCATAGGCTTCTCCCCTAATAAAGCCTTTGTATGATTAATTCCATTGTATTCCTATCTTGGCACCTGCTTCTCAGAGGATAAAAGAGAACATCATTACTATGGGATGTGTCCCTAAATGTTAATTAAAAAGAAAAACAAATCCCTTCCAATTCATCAAGAGCAGATATGTACATGTTTTATTGAATTCGAAAGTAGCATGGTTATTTGTAAACTACTGAACTATAAGCTATTAGGCCTTCCGAATCAAGTTGTGTCCCCAACACTTAGCACAATGCCTGACATACCAGCCATGCACAGTAAGTATTTGTGGAACTTGACTAAACTGAATAGAAGTGAGTACACTTCAGATTTTTTGCATAATACCAATAAAGGATATGCCACAATAAAAATAATGTTCAAAACAATATAGTTCCAAAATGTAAACAATGCATATTTCTTGATAATGACATACAAATAACCCTGACTTAGGTTTGTGTGTTCTCTTGAATTTTTCTGATTTTCTCCAATGCATTTTTATTACTTTTATATCATTTTAAATCTGTAATACAGTACACAGGAGAATTAGGACAACAACGAGGTTGGTCCAGGGGACCCATCCAGCTCACCGGGCACATAGATATAAATGTGTCTGCCTTCGATCTCATTTTCTTCCGTCTGCGTGTGGTTGTAATAGCAAGTGTATAACCCCGTGTGGGCTGCTGAGGCGTTGACCACTTCCAGCACTGTCTCAAAAAGGCCACTGTTGTTCTCCTCATTTCTGATCTCCACATTGAGGTTATCATCAGACAGGGGGTACTGCCAGTTCACTTCACTGTCCCCAAAGCATCTCAAAGAAAAGGATGAATTCAGCTGCACAACCTTTTCATTTTCATTTGGAAGGATTGAGGGTAATGAAAGCTGGCAGAGGATTAGGCTCGGCCCTGTAAAAGGAAACAGGCTCTGAATAGGATGCAGCCAGAAGGGACGGTCTCACCCAAAGAACCCAGAGAAGCAACAGTAGCCGCTTATATGAAAAATGACCATTTCTACACAGAAATCCGTTAGCCTGGATGCCCATGAAAGGCTCTCCATTATAACAGCCTCCACATCTGCTGAGAGCAGCAAATGCTCCAAAGACTTCAATAGCCACACGAAGCTCCCCAGGTTCACCCCCGCCCCCCTCCCACCAAACACTCAGATGGATAGAGGACATCTGAGTCCGATGCCATATTTCAGACTCTTATGTGCGACCATAAAATATCCCAAGATGGCATAGGCTCAAGCACATATGGGTTCTTTATTGCCCACATTCCCTACACAGGTCTCCCTTAGTAAGAAAGAGAATGAGGACAGGGTCAGGGACAGTGACTAAAACAAGCACAAAGCTTGTTTGTGCAAGAATTATGCATCTTCTGTTTCTTACAACACTCTGACATACCTTCTCTCTAAAGACTTAAAGAAAGCAAAGCAGGAAAATGTGGATCTTCATTCAAATTTAATAAGTAAAGCCCAAAACTGAAAAGTCTAATTTTATCTTAGAACCTAAAATTTTAGTCTAGTTTCCCCGGTCTATAAAACTGATAGCAGATATATGAGTTAAACAATTATTCATTCATGGTCTCTAATCTCCCTCGGAGCCCAATGAGGGATCCCACCCATTTTCAATATATGTCCATTATAACTCCTGCAGTGTTTTAAAATGAATGTTATAAGCACATCTGGTTCACCTATCACTCTGTACATCGGGCTATCAAACCTTTTGGCTTCTCTGGGCCACACTGGAAGAAGAACTGTCTTGGGCCACATAAAATACACTAACACTTAACAATAGCTGATGAGCTAAAAAAAATCGCAAAAAAATCCCCATAATATGGAAGCCGGGATGGCTCAAAGGGTTATGTGCTCACTTTGCAGCCCTGGGGGCCCAAGGATCCAGTCCCGGCCCCAGCCCATGTGGTACCTATATGCTGAACTTGGATGTGCTGCCCATGTGGGAGGCCCCTGGTTCGGTTCTCGCCAGGGCAAGCTTCCCAAGTGTAGAAGGCCCTGGGTTCGGCCCTCAGCTTGTGGGGGGTATGCCTACCATGAGGGAGGCCCCTGGCCTGGTCTCCACCCTGCATGGCCCCCGCCCACCTGTGTGGAATGAAACCATGTTGAAAACTGATAACATACAACTATGGAGACTGCTCTGGGTCCTCCCCCTTCTCTCTGTCTCTGTCTCTCTCTCTGTGTGTCAAAAACAATAAAATAAATCTTTTTAAAAATCTCATAATGTTTTAAGAGAGTTTATAAATTTGTATTGGGTCACTTTCAAAGCCATCCTGGTCCCACATGCAGCCCATGGGCCGCAAGTTGGACAAGCTTGCTGTAGATGATGTAAAATCAGTGGAGATTAGAACTGCTAAATCACTGATCTTATTCAATTCTAGGTAAGACCGAAAAACACTAATAGGCATAAATTAACTCCCCGGCCTAGAAAAACATTGGTTTTGTGATGAACACCAGCAATGCATAAATATCTGGATGATAACTAAGAAAAGTCCAATAAATATTTCAACAAGTGGCTCCAATGGCATCCTGATGGTAGAAAAGAGTAAGATTCTAACGAGTCAAATATTCTATTAGATTCCAAGGGGAAAATCCGGCTCTAAGGGCTTCCAGCAATTTAAGCATCCTTAAGATAGGTATTGACTTAAGACAAATAGGAATTCCTACAGAAGAATTTCCTTTTTTTTTTTTTTTAATGTTCTTGAATTTCTCTAATTCACCTCCACTGGAAACCCATGTCCCAGGAAAAGGGAGAAGGGGGTGGGTGAATACAGACTATTATTCCTAACATTTCAATGCTAGGATTGACATATACTAAAATGGCCCCTGGTGAACATTCTTTCTGAAACAGAATTAGTACAAAGAGAACTGAAGGTTTGTGGTCACTGTAGATAACGTCCTATTATTTTTTACTTCTCTTTACTCTTTTGAACTGTTTATGCAGAGTATAGGTAATATGTCCCAGAATACAGACCTCAGAAAACAAGGCCTCCCCCAGGGTAATGAACTTGGAGAGAACTGGGATCCATACCTGCGAGGAGACAGCCTAAGATGAGGAGTACCAGATGGGAAGTCCCCATAGCTCTGGGAAACTGAAAAAGTCAAAAGTCAAACAGAAACAGTGTTAGCCATTAGAAATAAACCACGAGCCTAGTTCTCTTTGTGCTTTGAGCTACGGAAAATGTCAACAGTATCATTTTTGTCAAAAACGTCCCAGTTAAATATTCACAGTTAAAACAGTAAAATGCCAAAGAAGAATCAAATCACCTCGCGAGGCCCCAAGATCATGGCAGGAGCCATCTGAAGCTGGAACCCTTTTTGATTGCATGCAGTTTTCAAATTCCAAAATATCTCACTTTATTGTCTTGGAGTGTATCCAAGAGTACAGGAGAACTGTTCCAATTAAGAACATGGAAAACAAAGAAGTAAACATATGTATTTACTCAACTTCCAAACTTGGGCTGTTTTCACTCAAAATGGGTTGTCACTTGCTTTGTTTCACTATAGAAAGTACATAAAGGTCGGACCCTCTACAACCTTTAGAACAGATTCTAATGTCCCTGTGTGATGGAGGCTGGAGGCCAGCCTGGGCATTAGGACCTGCTGCACTCACAGTGGCGATAAACAAGGTGCCACAGCCCAGGGCACAGGCATAGACAGAGCAGTGAAGTGAAGAAGAGACAGAAAATGGGAGAGAGTAGAGTGACTAAATGCCTGTGTTTCAAAGGATAAGGTAGACCACAGGATAAAATGCCAAGGAGACTGATGATTCATTTTCATGCTAAGATAATAATCGTACCTGCAGAAACCAAGCTCTGGACTCTGGTTTCCTGCAACAAAATTTGGGGAATGTAAGAGAATTGGAGACAGAGAGGTTGAAATTGAATGTCCACGAGACACAGCAGGCAACGCAATGGGAAGGAGGAGTGTGTGTGTGGGGTGGGGGGTGGGGGTGTGAATTAAGGAACAGAAAAATTAAAAGGGGGCCCATGTTGCCCTGCAATAAAAGCACCGAAGAGTCTATTCTAGTCCACTCTATAAAAAGACCCCTTTACTCGAGCTTTCTTTTCATGCACACCCTCTCTCACTCTATCTCCCCCAGCACTTCCCACATGAGCTCATGGATAAAGCAGTCTTACTGAAGGCAATGAAAAGGAACTGTAAATGGGCTTGCAGGTGTTGGGGCCGCTGAACACTCAAGTTTCAATTGAAGAGGCTTGGGATACACTGGATCCTTGAGTGGCTTGAAACCCACTCATGCAATGGAATAGCAAAGTGGGACTTAATTTGTTTCATCGCTGGCTTTGGGAACGGTACATAATTCCTGAATAAACTGTCTAAAAAACAAAACAAGAAGGAGAAAATTCATCATATGTCTGTTTAGTTCCAGTTGTTTGTTTTTGGTTTGCTGTGGGGTTTTTTGTTTTCAGGTTGTGGTTGTTGTTTCATTTGTTTGCTTGTTTTGTTTTGTTGGTTCGAGAGGATCTAGTAAATAATCTAGTCATTCTCGGTGGAGTCTGATCATGAATTTTTGCTTTACAGGGGCAAGGTAATTAATCTACTTGCAGAAATCAGATTTCTGCTTCACTGTACTCTACTAGGACAATTGAGGAAGAAAAATGAAATGCTGGTAATGGGGACATGGGTAAGTTAGACAAGAAAAAATAACCGTTGTTTTCTCCAAGGCAGGAACGAGAAACCAATTTACTAAGCCAAAGTTTCCACGTGTGTGCTGTGTTTGTTAATAATAACCCCATGACAGAATCAGTTTTAAGTGGCAGTTGAGGCTCCGAGGTTTGGTAACAAAGCCAGGATTCTAACACAAAGTCTATGTGATGCAAAAGCCACACTCACTCCAGTCCACCATATGGGTCTCTCTCAAGAGAAGCTCACTGTCTCAACCTTGTGTCTTCCCTGCCCTCCCAACTATTTCCTAATGCAAATTGGGCCCCTGTGTTTCCAAGTGAAGCATAACTGCAGTGCTGTGAACCCAAGTGCAATTCGCACAACGCCGGCTGATGGCTTCTGAGGACCCTGGCGTGTGCCCGGGGACGCAGACTTTCCACACTGTGGCAGTGACGGCACAGACGGCCAGCCTGATTTACCTCAATTAGCAGTAAGGGCTTGTGTGTTTGTGCATATAAATATCAAGCCTCCCACTGATAATCTACTTAGCGAACTTCAAAGGAGCCCTCCGGAGCCAGCTTGCTGTCTTGGGTTTTATCACATTTATATCCTGTATTTCTTTAGCAGAGCTTGCCAATGATGCATCTCTAAAGCATTCCCAGCTTAAGAGAGGTTCGCTGCTTTTACAGGGCGGGCTCTGCGCTGCATTTTTCTCTGGCCAGGCCCCACCAGATCTCCCCCTATGCGTCCAGATACAGTGGCCCACTCACTGCCAGGTAGGATACTTGCAGACACACAAGGTGGGCAATGAAAACAGGCCCTCAGAAGGAGCGATAATGATGTGAACACCGAAAATCCACCTGTGTCGCTTGAGATTTCAAACTCCCTTCTCTGATCAGAGTGGCTCCCTTGCTAGAAATCCTGGCAGATTCGTGAAGTTTCATGTCATTACTCATCTGTAACTTGGACAATTTACTCATGAATAATTGCAGCGTCTGCCCTACCAGGAGGTAACGGGAAACCACCAACAGGGAAGAATGGAAGCTTCCCTACCTAGTGGCCCTGCAGTGAGACTCTAGGAGTCTTGCTAGTTCTGGCACTCGTCCTTCATCAGTAGCCCTTCTCATGAAACTCATCCAAAAGTCAGATGTGCAGATACAAGTAACTGACACTACAAATTCAGCGAATGGGGCACGTTACGAGTCAGCAAGAACAAATTACTATGTAAGGAGGCACAACCAATTTCACCCAAAGCTCTTTTAAAAAATCATAATCATTTCTCTCATGCCAACTGTGTGTGTTGGACTTCACTCTCAATCCTCTATAATCACAACTCAAAACATTTTTGCCGCCAGTTAGAGAAACAAATGGGAAAAGAGGCTACTGCCACCTTCAACTTCAGGTAAGTAAATGGTTTGTGATCCTCCTTACACAGTCGCCCCCTATTTTTCTCATTCCTTCTCCCGGAAGATAAGATGAAAATCACACTGGACTTGGCTCTAATCCCATGTCTGACACTTAGTTCCTTCTCTGAACCTCAGTCCTCTTCTGTAAGCCAGGAGTAATCACACCTGACTTGCCAGCCTGCCTTACTACATTATTGAAAGTGCTTTGAAAACTACAGCTATTAGTTTTCATATTGACTTTTTCTACAGACTCTTCAAATGTTTTAGAGAAGTGGGATGTTAGAGTGGCTACTTCAACTTATTCCTAAGAAAGGCAGTTCCCAGAGGACATGAGACTTGCCCTGTGTCATCTGCCTAGTGGAGAAGTGGATCTGAACTCAGCCCAGGCTGGTGCAGCTACCAAGACAATTTTCAGTTGAGCCAATATAGTCACATAAACCGAAAAACAAATCTGTTTGCAGTCATGATTCTTTCTCTTCAACAGGTTGACATCTTGTCCCCACAAACAGAAGTGAAGAGCCATTGATTGTGAGTCTATAACCAAAGACAACATGCTAAGTTAGAGAGTAAACAGGGAGCAAGCAATGCAAGGGCCCTATTTCCAGAAGTAAGCACTATTCTCATAAGCCACAGAGCTAGCTTCCCGGTCACCAACTGCACAATGCACCCACTGCAGAGTCACTAAATATTTAATTCCACCCCACCCTGGCATGATTAAAGGCCACAGGAGACTCTCTCACAGTCCCAAAAACCACTGACGACTTCAAGAGTCAGATTTCCGAGGTTTAGTTAATTTCAGCTCTCCTAAGTTTTTCTGTGAAAATTGCATATCCTGGTTCCCTCCCCCGTGACAAATGTTCTACTCAGCCTTGTAACTTCAGCCCAGGCAATCCAAGTTCCAGTCTACACTGGTGGCAACTTCACAGAGGGTGTGTTGACCAGGATATATACCCCACCAGAGCCTGTTTTGTTGTTTTGCTCTCCCTGAGTTCCATTAGGCATTCCAATGATGGGTGGGGGTTGGAGTATTTTTACATGGGAGCATTTTATGGGACAATCTGAGCTCATAAACATTTCTGCTGCTCTCCCTACACATGATATTTAACCATGGGAGACTAACATGAAACTTCCTTTTGATTGTCACCAAACTGGTATGACACTTAATGGGCCGATCTTAGGTGTAGCAGCTTGTAGTCATACCCTAGAACTGGAAATCACCAAGCCTCCGACACCAGAGCTTCACTCATAAAGGGAAAAGCAAATTCTGCTCTGATAATCAGACGTGTTAGGCCAGCACTTTGGTCATGACATAAACACCAAAGATTAACAACTGAGGCAAAAAAACTACAAAAAGACCCACAAAATGAATGCCGTCCGCAGTGATTCTTGCTTACAAGAAGAAGCAGTCATTATTTTTCACTCGGTCCTACCCAGCCAAAAATGCTCCTTCCTAATGCCACGACTTGCTGCTTAGAATCTCCGCGAAGCCCATTCCCGCAGAGGGTCACTGCAATTCTCAAGTGCAGCCAGCAGATGGCAGTGTTGGTCCAAGGACTAGGGTCAAGGGGGTTCTTGGGGACGCAGATGCCTCTGCAAATTCTGTGCTAAAATGTCCCAAATCTTAACTTCCAATCTCTTCCTTTCTTGGGCTGCACTTGTATGTTTCGTGGTGACCTCAGTTCGAAGCCCACGAAATGAAAGCAGAACTTGGAAAACTGCTGCCGAGCGGCCCCTGGAGAGAATTCGGTGGGCAGGCACCACCACCATCATCACTGCAAGCCGGGGCAGCGGAGTCTCTGGAGCCAGGAAAACGACTCTGCCATCCCAGGCGGCAAAGGTTCAGCAGGAAAGGCCGTGCGAGAGGAGGCTAGGTGGTTCGGGGTTTTGTGTAGCTAACGCGCTCTCTCTCCGCCTTGGAGTTTCCGCCCACTGGGAAGCGAGACCACCTGGGCCGCGCTGGGTGAGGGTCGCGACGCCCTTGCCAGCCCCTCGCTGCCCAATCTGTTCGCACGACATTGTCACCCCCTCGTAAACCCGCCCGGCGGGGGCCGCGACGGCCAGGCACCCGAGGATCGCAGGCTGCTTAGAAATGACTGTTCCCGTTGCACAATAACGCGGGGTCATAAAACAAACAGCCACAGGACGCCTGCGGCGACTAGAGAGAGACCGAAAAACAAAAGTCTGCGCCTGCTCCCTCGAGAGCGCCCAGAACCCTCTAACCTCCGCTTTCTTCCACTTCTCCCGCGTTTAATTACAAGGATGCCCCACCTTCATCTTCAAACCTGGGGACTTCCGCGCCCTCCCGCCCACCCACCGCCTCCGGGGCCCACCCAATGCCTGCGAGGCGTCTATGCGAGGCCTCCAGAAGGGGGGGGGACGTGACCGGGTTCGTCTTTCTGGGGTCCCCTCTGGTCTCAGCAGGGCGCTGGGACGCGGCGGCGGCGCTGACCGCTGGAGGCTGGCGGAAAGCAGGCCCGCGCTCCGGGGCCGCTAGAGGGCGCGGCAGCCCCGCGGATCTTACCCGCTGCCGCGCTCCCGGTCCCAGCGGCGGCTCAGGCTCGGGTCCTCGACAGCTCCGCCGGGGCCGCAGCTCTCTCACCTTCGCTGGGGAGGTTGGGCGCGGACACTGTCAGGCCCCCTGCCCCGCCACACCCACACGTACACGAAGCTGGCCGTGCCCCCTCCCACCACCTCCACACACCCTCCGCGGCTCGGTCACCCTGGTGGCGACGACCTCGAGCTCCGGGGTTCTGCGCCCCGGCCCGCCGCACGCCCCACTTCAGAGCTGCAACGGCCGCTGAGCCCCAGTCACAAAGTTTGGCGTTTGCATTGTTTTCGGCTGAGACCTGAGAGGGGGCCGGACTTGGGTGGAGGGAGAGGGACCCGGGGTTTAGGGTTACAGTCGCGTGCCAGCGCCTCCTATGGGCCTGAAAGCGACACGGCTCGGGGCAGCTGCTCGCGGAGAAGGCCCTGAGGAGCCGAGCCTGCGCCCTCCCCGCTTTAAAAAACCCGGACTTCCCCGGTCACCGTTCCCCTGCCCGACGCTCGCCTCTGCGGCGACCGCCCAGCGCGCACTCGCGCCCGCCGGCGCCTTCCATTCCCCTTTCACGGAGAAGGGGGACTGCACTAGGACGGGAAGGAAGCGCCCCAAGTCCGACGTCTTTATTCCCTCCATTCCACTTTCCTAACGGCTCACTGTTCAGTTCTGAACAAAAGAAAATGCCGCCGAGCCACTTCAGCAAAAAACTAGCACCGGCTGAGCCTGGACTAGAGCGCAGTGGTCAAAAGCCATTTTCCCCCTGGCCCTGCATCCAACGCAGGGGGTCGAGCCCACAAGAACTAACCCCCGTCGCCCCCCGACGGATGATGCTGCGCGCAGACCCCGCGAAAACGGATGCCAGGGACCCTGAGGGCCGCACCTTTCGGTCACCAAGCAGAGTTTTAGCTCTTTGCCCAGAATTGTCAGGTTTTCATCAGCAACATGCAACCTTGTCTCGGCTCCACAGAGGCCAGAGGGAGTCCACCCGCCGGGCTTGCGGGAAGGCGCTGGCCACCACGTCCCCAGGACGCGTCCCAGCTCTGCGCGCCGCCCACGGCCCGTCCCCAGGAGGCACAGAACGGGCCTGCCTCGGCGCCAGACGCGTTTGCAGCTGGAAAGCCCGGCCTCATGCCCCTCCCCCTTCACCCCTCCCCTGCCCGAGCCCTGCGAGGGAAGCGGACCAGGGGCGGAGAGCCGGGGCTCTGCTCCGGGGCCCCCTCGGTCTGTCTAAGGCTTATGCCAGGGCCACGAGTCAGCGACCGGTTCCTTGCCGGGGTCTTCCCCCCACCTTCTCCTTCTGTCTCTCCCGCCCCCTCGCTCTTGGGGTTCCAATCCTGGCGTCCAGCTACACTTGAGTCAAACCAAAACCGAGACCGTGCAAGAACCCCGAAGCAGAGGCTGGCCGGGTCGTCAAAACGGGGCTGATCGGGCCCTCGCCTGTCGGGGCGCGGAGGAAAGGCCCCCTTTATCGTGAGGATTGAGGAAAAGAGGAAGCCGAGGGAGAGAGAAAAAGAGGGGAGGGAGGCAAAGCAGCAGCACCAGAGTGGGGGCGGGTCGGATGGGGGTGGGGGCGTTGTAAAGCCACAGCCAGCGAGGCAGCAAATGAAGTGCGCCCCCCTTCCTTCCAGCGGCCCCGGGGTGTTAGTCCGAGGAGCTGTGTGGCTGTCTGTCGTGCCTGTTTGCCCTGGATGCCTCTCCCTGTTCTAAAAAGCTGCCTAGTTCTGGTAGGGAGCGACCGCGGGGAGGCAAGACGGTCCAAAAGGTTGAGCAATTCGGCTGCGGAGCCAAACAGCCGTTTCCCACACCGCCCAGCCCCGGGCTTTTCCAGACAGCTCGGCCAGTCGCGGGGCAATCCGAAGCTGGTGAGGGCCATCCGCCCTCCTGCTCCAGCCTCGGGTTGCCTCTCAGGGAGACGAGCGGCCAGTTCTTCCCGGGACTCTCGGTACATCCTGAGTTCTCAGCAGGGCTAGGGAGCAACGTACCGGACGGGCGCTCTGGCTGCGGGGGAGACGGACAGAGGGCAGACCGCCCGGCCTTTCCTTCCCGTCCGAGACAGCTGGCTAGGTTGCCGCGGCTGCTGGCCCCCTCCGGCAGCCCCACTCACGTCTGGCCACACGCCCTCTCGCTCTGACATGGCCGCGACCACCCTGTCCTAACAGAACTGCTGAGCCCAGTTGTTTCCGGGCCGGCTGAACGCCGACCGCTCTCCCTGCGCTGCCCGGAGAAGTTCATCTCACGTGGAAAAGCCGATGTCCTCGGAGACAGAGCGCGGAGGGAGGGAAGGCGCTAGGAGAGCGCTCCGCAGGGGAGCAGGGAGGCGGGTGCAGGGAGCTGAACACCGACCAAAGGCGCCGGAGAGGATGCGGCAGCGCAGGGCCAGTGCGGGCGGCAAGTGCCACGCACCCCAGCTCGTAAAGGGCCTGAGGGGAGGTCTAGGGCTCAGGGGCCAGGAGGGAGCTGGTGAGGGTAGCTGGCCTCCCTCTCGTCTTACCTGAAACCAAGTTCCTCAGGTCTGAGTAATCCCTAACTTCCCCACACGAAGTTCAGCACTTTTCCTTGGCGACCTTCCTTATATCCTTCCAGCGGCCAGGACTGGGCAGCAGCAGAGCCTCGGGCTCTGCAAGAACAAGTCCACTGAGGAAGGGGACGTGCAGCTACGGGTGGGGGTGGGGAGCAGAGCGCACAGTGCGGGCCCCTTGGAGCGCAGTTCGAAATTCCTCAAATCCCGGTTGCTGGAATGCGAAGCGACGACTTCTTCACTCGGGGCCAAATGTGTTTGTCATTACTCCAGACTGCCCGCCCGCCCGCCCGCACCGCCGTCGCCCCGCGCTAGGGCGCGCAATTCGAGCGCACTGCGGGGCTGGCACCGCTCTCCCTCTCATTTCACTGGTGCCACAAACCGCTGGGGAGCTCCCCAAACCCTCGCCCCAGTCCGCGCCTCCTCTGCGCGTCTTGCAGCCTCCAAAGCTGTGCTGAGTCTGGCCCCGGCTAGCACGCGGCCCAGAGCCGTCCACTAATTACGCGCCCCGAGCCGGCGCCGTGTGCACCCAGCGGGCACCCGAGGTCCGGCCTCCTCCAGCCGAGCCCTTCACGCCTCCCCTCCCCGCAGCCCCTGCTGCCCCCCACCGGGCGCTGCGCTCTCCCTCCTACCCCGGAGCTGCAGTCTCACGCCACACCACCGGCTGGAGCGCTGTCCCGCCAAACCGCGAGCGAGGAATGAAAATACCCATTAAAAACCTGTCGCTTCCAAAAAGAGGGCAAACACTCTGCCCCCAATGCCAGCACTACTTGGTGCCAGTCGCAGTATACACTAGTACCACCCCCAACCTCAAAAATGTCAACCTAAACAATTTCCTGGGAGGCCAAGCAGTTGTTAGAAAAACACTGCTTTTAAAAATAGGTCTGGAAAATATGTTTTTTTTTTAAATCCCTAGACTTTCGAAGTCTATGACTACCTTCCCTCCAAATGAAGTTTATTCAAAATAAATTAGTCTCTGGACACACAACTGGAATTCAACTCCAATTTTGTTTTTGTTTTTTTTCTCGTCGCCTACAGTTTGAGGTAAGTTACTGTGCTTCTCGCCCGAAGGGCCTGACAAGGACTTCCCGTAGAAACAAAAGTCGTTTTTTCCTGCTCCCTTACCTTCTCCTCCTGTGTCAGTTCGCAACGTAAATCCTACATATGCAGTAAAAAGTGTGTCCTCGGCCTCCAGTCCTCCCCTGAAGTCCCCTCCTCTGTTTCTCTCCCTCTAGTTCCAACTGTAATGGGCTCAAAAACCGCTTTTTGTAATTGATTCAATGTTATAGTCCATCCTTCTAAAACTAATCATTTGCTCTAAGTAAATAGCTGTCAGGAAATGAAGCCCCCCCCCCCCCAGGGCCTCTTCAAAATAAAAGTTTCCTCTAAGTGTGCGCTCCGAATCTCCCAGCCGTCAGAGTGAGCCTTGGCGTATTGCTCTTACGCAACCAGGGGGTCCATCCCCAACCCCCAGACTTCGACAACTGGGGAGGCGGGGAGAAGCAGACCAGATGGGGTGGGGGTGGTGGAAGGGGGAGGTGTTGATGCTCTGCCGGGAAAGAGGTTCGTGAAAATACAAACTGCCATCATTTCCAAAAGCCTCCTGATTTTTTTTTTTGGGGGGGGGGGGCTATTTCTTTACGCTGCTATGTTGCTTAGTATTTTCTTCGAAAAGAAGAAAAGGGACGTGTAAAATTGCGTTTAGTGCCCAGAGGGTATAAACCTGGAATGGAGAAATGTCCCTCCTGCAGATACGCCTAGCCGAACTAGCAGTTAGGTTGTTTGCGAACCTGGGATCTTTTAGGGAAAGTGCCGAGTAGTTGCTAAGCCTTTAATGGGATTAGACAAACTGTTGAGTCCAATAGGAAGATGATGGGTTTTTTGTTTTATTTTTGAAAACACGTTTGAAAGAGGATACAAAGAATCGAAGGTCTGCCATAGGTTTGGAACCTTCTCCGACAGAATGACCTTTACTCCCTTGAAGCCACTTATCTTGTCGTGCCTTTGTTTTCGGGTTTATCTTGGTGAGGTTGCCCTGGCTTCTATCACGTACACACAAAGGTTTAGGCTTGGGCTTTTGGGGCATCTTCTGTGACAAGCCTGCCACCTCCGCCTTCAGAGGGAGGGTGCCTTGTGACCCTTTCCAAGCTCCCTTGCGCAGCATGGGTCAGATCCTTCCAATGCCCTGGGGTGGAGAGGGGAGCCCCAAACCCTCTTCTCCAGGCGCGAGGCTGGGGACAGTGAAGAGAGAACGATCCTGCTCGCTAAGGAAAGGGGGCGCTGACGCTCTAGGAACCAGCCCTGGGCGGAGTGGGGCTTCCGAGCGAGGGTGGGGGAGGGGAGCGCGTTCTCCTCCCCCGCCTCCTCTAATTTTGAATTCTCTTGTTGAGTGGAAGGGGGTCATCCTGTACACCCACCCCACCACACACTCTCAGAATGGCCTGGGCGGCCAGGCTGAGACTGGAACGTCGGACAGCCGTCACCTTTCCCGCGCATCAGGAGGGTGGAGCCGGGACAGCGGGCAGGGGAGGGTCACAGAGTGTTCCGAAGGTTGCAGTGCTCCTGGGACGGGCTCCTGGGGTGTCAGGATTGGGAAGACGCACGGGGCTGGGCTAGGGGCCCCATTCCCCAGCCCTTCTGAGCGCCGGCCTCTCGTGCATCCTCAGTTCGGGTGACTGCACGGCTCACTATTACTTCCACATGTTCCTTCAGGAAATCATTGAAGGCAAATATATGAACAGCCCCTTGTTCGGAATGCTAACAGGATACCGTAATGTTTGTAGATAACGAACGGCAACTAACGACCCCAAAAATATTAAAGTGCGGAACAATAGGGGAAAGCGCGTGCTGGAGTTCACGTTATTAATAAAGACAAGCTGATACTTAGGCTTTTTATACCAAGTACCCAAGAGGGTAGGAGGCGAAGCAGGGAGCTCCCCAGGAGGGCCTGCTCCGCTGCCCGGAAAGTGCCAGCCTGGTGGCACCAGGGTCTTCTGAACGCCGGACCCCTGCGCTCCCCGCCCACGAACAGTAACTTCACAGTCCATTTCAGAGACGCGAAAGGGGGCCCCTTTCGGGGTCTTCGGGACGCAATTCCTTGCGAGTTTGTAGCAGAGCGAATGGATGAGCAAGCGAGCGCCCAGTTGTCCTTCTGGTAGTAATTACCTGCCTAATTTGAATAATGCCTTTGTTATGATCATTAACAAACATTTGCTAAAGGTTTCCATGTGTGACATTCCAGAAGGTTTAAAGGCCTGGGGAGCGGACTCCCCGGACAGCCCACCGGCAGGGGGTGGCGCAGGGAAACAAATGGTCGGGGGAGGATTTCGCAGAGTCTGGGCCGAACAAAGATGAAGAAGAAGTCAGCATCTGCCTTCCCAGCTGAAGCAAAATAAACCCAGCGGTCAGGCGCAAGCTCGGGGCTGGGGCCCGCGGAGGGAGGCGGGTAGTCCCTGAAAACCAGTCCTGCCCGCAGCCCCTCGCGTTGCTAATAGGCGAGTTTGAACCCAGCCGTCCACCCTCGGACGCCGCTCGGAGACTCCGGGGCGTCCGGGGCGCACGGCCATCGGCCCGGGCGGCGGGGGGGAGGTGGGGCCGGCCCGGCCGCGCTCTGCTCGTGTTGTTCTAAGATGCTTCCAGATTGCTCCCGCGTCGGCCCGGGTCCTGGGTGGTCCCGCAGCCGCCAGAGGCGGCGCCAGGCCCTGACAGACTGCGCGCCTTGCGCCTCTTCCTCGGCCTCGGCCCGGGCCACCGCGCGGGGCCCGCCGTCCTGTGCGCCCCTGACCTTCGCGGGCCGGGGGTGAGGGAGGGGGTGTGTGTGTGCGAAGGGCCCAGCCCGCACCCGGATTTTGGTTTTCCACTTGTGTGTTTTCTTACGGGTAATCATGAGGTTAAGAATAAGGGTTTTCTCCCCCAAACGGGGGTCTGGGCTGGGCCGCTGCACCGCCCTAGAGCCCGGCAGTTTGGGGGCGCGGCTTCGTGCGTCTAGGCCCGCAGGCAACATGAAATTGGACGCGAGGGTAGGACGATGTGTAGTGGAGCCACACAGAAAAAAGAGGGCCCCGCAAACTTTCTACAACCAAATCAAAACGGTCACGGAAAACAGAACCGTCTCCCCCTGCCCTGCCTCCCACACTCGCGCCTTCGGCCCCGCCGCTCCGGGCGTCACACCTTCGGCTTCCGTGGGCGTTTCCCAGTGAGCTGGCTTTTTGTTTCTTCTCTACTCCTCTGCTGTCCGCTCCACCCCCAATGCTACTTTCCTTGTTGAATTCAGAAGATCCTTTGGCCTTAGGAGCCTTGAACTGTAGCCGTTATTAAAGCCATTAGTCGTTAAAATCACATGTAAACAAAAGTGTTTGGGTTTTTTGTTTTTGTTTTGTTTTTGGGGTGTTTTTTTTTTTGATGGAGTAGGGGCACAATTTTGACTTCCTGACTTGAGAATGAAGGGCCGTTTGGTGGTTTGCCAAAGAACACGGTGCTAAATGCCCCTTCCCCCACGTCCTTCGAATCTTGACTGCAAGTCGCCACCCTGGGCCCAGAGGACAGAACTTGGCGGGGAAGACTCCTCGGAAGAGGCCTGGATGCCACACGCGATGTGGACCCCCCACCCCACCCGGGAGACGCACGAGGACCTCAATTTTGCCTCAGGTCTGAACTAACTGAGTCTTGGACACTCGCTCTGAGCCTCCTTGTAGGCTCAGAATTCAGAGACGCCCAAGTCTTGGAGAAGGAGTTCCAAGAGTTCTCCAAAGGGTCCCCACTGGCGTGTGACTTTGGGTGACAGTTCTCTCTCCAGGCCTCGTACACCTCTTCTTCCCTTAGCCGGCTGGATCTAATGCAGCGTTTCTTCCGGGTCTCTCTCCCCCCCCCCCCAAAAAAAAAACAAGTAGAAGGCAGTTCTCTGGCTGTTGAGCAGCAACACCCTCTCCTAAGATTCCTAAGGCCGCAGCCTGCTGAGTGACCTCAATGAAAACCCGAGATTCTGAGCTCTGTGGCTGGTCCAGCCAGGTAGGAAAGATGTGGAGGTGGATCTGGAATTTTGATACCATTTTCCGAGGGAGATATTCCCCACTTCCTCAATGGTTTTTTGTGTCTCCCATGCCCCTCTGCCTCGTTTTAGGCCTTAGCTTTTAGTGACTTTTAATTTGAAAGCCCCTGTGAGGGGAGGAGGCGGGACCGAGGAGATGGGGAGGTCTGCTCTCTATTAGGGGCCTCAGCTTTCCAACACACAGCTGTGGCTCCGTAGGGGAAGGAGGGCTGGCTCTGTTTAGGTCAGCCAGACTGAAGAAAGGGCCTTGTCCTCTAGAAGTCCCAGGAGTAGAGCACAGTCCTGTGATGTAAAAAAAAAAAAAAAGCTTGCAGCAAGAGCAGCATTGTGAAGTAGCCAGTGGAACCTGGGTCTCACAATTGCATGAGTTATATAGTACGTGAGTTTGAATATGAGCCACATTATCTATTCAGAGCATTATTTTATTTACTAACTGAAACAACCATCTGGATTGTACATGACTATCCCCATTTAATAGATGAGCAAACAAAGTCGGAGGAGTTAAGCAATTTGCATACAGCAATGCCAAAATCTGCCTAACTATGCCCTGGTTCCAGTTGCTGTGTGATCTGGTCAAGATAAGTCATGTCTCTGAGCCACAGTTTTCTCATCTGTATGAATGAATGGGCACAGTGTCTGTATTATGTCTCTGGATTGTTGTGAAGATTAAATGAGATGACATATATGAAGCCCAGGAAGAAGCAAATAAATTGAGTCTTTCTCTTCCTTTCTCAGGCTCTTCCACAGGCACAGTCACTGTCACACTCATCTTCAGTTCTCTTGGATTGGCCTCAAGAGCTGGGTGAAGGCCAGTGTCTAGTTTTCCATTTCAGATTCTCAACTAAAGGTGGAGCTGGTTCCCAGCTATTACTCCCCAGTGCTTCAGACCCTCTCAAAAAATGGGGCCAGGCAGGAAGACAGAAGGAGGTGGAGCCAAGATGGACCAGAGAAAGCAACAGAAAATGAGAAAATAGGCCAAGCATCATCAACCAGAGAGTCTGTAAGAAAACCAGGAAGAAGGAAAGATGAGGCCTCAGCCTGCAAGAACTTGGGGTGAGGATCAGTGAGGGAACCCCTTGAGTATCTTGAGGGGTTGTGCACCAGATGCCCTGACTTTAAGAAGATGCACTTGGTAGTGCAAAGTGTCTCATGTATTCATCTCACACACATCTACCCTCCCCAATCAAATTGCCCCTAACCTTGGTTTTGGAAGTTTCTTTCTTTAATTTTTAATTCATCAAAAACAGATGGCATATGCTAAGCAAAATGTTTTTCTCTTTGGAGATTTGGTTCATTGATTCAAGAAATGTTCATGAGCATCTGCCTTGTGTCTGGTCTATACTAGGCATTCGGTATACAGAAGTAAACGGAATGGCTATGGTCCCTGCCTTCTGGGAATGTGCTAGTATCATCTAGCCACCAGAGTTTTCCCCCCCATTGCAGTCTCACTGCTGAATATTGAAAGAGCATCCATTGAGACAACACACATTTCTTTCTGAGACTGTAATGAAGGAGATGACTAAAGAAAGCAGACCAAACCTGACCTCAATGTCATGGGAGGTAAAAGCAAAAATAACCAAATGGAACTTTATCAATCTAAAAAGCTTCTGCACTGCAAAGGAAACTGTCAACAAAGCAAAGAGGCAACCAACCAATTGGGAGAAAATATTTGCAAACAATGCCTCTGATAAGGGGCTAATATCAAAAACATATACAGTAAAGAACTTGTACAACTCAACAACAACAATAACAAAAAACAAGCAATGCAATTAAAAAATGACCTAAACAGACACTTCTCTCATGAAGACATACAAACAGCCAACAGATATGTGAAAAAAATGCTTAACATCACTAGCAATTAGGGAGATGCAAATAAAAACCACAATGAGAAACCACCTCACACCTGTTAGAATGGCTATGATCAACAACACAAGGAACAACAAGTGCTGGAGAGGTTGTGGACAAAAAGAAACCCTCATACACTACTGGTGGGAATGTAAATTGGTACAACCACTATGGAAGGCAGTGTGGAGATTCCTCAAAAAAACAGGAGTGAAATTGCTATATGACCCAGCAATCCTCTTCTGGGTATCTACCAAAAAAACCTGAAAACCTTAGTCCACAAAGATACATGTACCCCAATGGTCATTGCAGCATTGTTCACGGTGGCCAAGTCGTGGAATCAACCAAAGTGTCCTCTGATAGATGACTGGGTAAAGAAGTTGTACAATTACACAATGGAATACTACTCAGCAGGAAGAAAAGATGAAATACAGCCATTCGTGACAACATGGATGGACCTTGAAACAATGTCATTAATCGAAATAAGTCCGACTGAAAGAACCAGGAAACATATGACCTCACTCATAGGTGGAATATAAAACTGAAAGTAACAAAGAAACAAAGACTCATGGACACACTCAATAGTTTGGTGGTTACCTGAGGATAAGGGGGACAGGGGATGAAAGAGCAGGGGGGGAGGGGATTGGGAGAGGGCATCAAATATATGGTAATGGAAAGAGGTAACTCTGGGTGGTGAGCACACAATGCAATACATTGATGTAATGTAGAACTGTACACCTGGAAACTATGTAATTGTTACCAATCAATGTCACCTCAATATTTTTAACAAAATTCAAATGGGAGGGAGGGAGGAAGGGAAAGAAAGAAGGCAGACTGGGTAGTCTTGAATTGTGGGCCACAGAAACCCCCAACTCTCCAGAATGTGTGTAACAGGGATCTCCAGGCTGGGATGGGAGGAACTTGTCTTTATTTAATTCAATGCAATGAAAACACAGCCTAAGACGTCCTAGACTGTGCCAGTGCTAAGGATACGGCCCTGCCTGCAGAGAGCTTATCAACTAGTCAAGCAAGTAATCAATGTAGTGCAGGGAGCAGATGTTACAGCGGCACCGTGATATCACAACACATCATTCTCAGAAACCTAACCCCAACTTGGGGGCAGAGAAGACATCTAAGAGGGAAGGGACCTCTTCTCTGTGAACCCAAGAGGAGTAAGAATCTAGTTGGAGGCTAGGGGTGGGGGGATCTCTGTCATGGACTTGAAGGGGGAAGAGGTCGTCAGAAGTAAAAAGTTTGGAGTGACTGAACTTGTGAAGGTCCAGATGGGAAGGAGCATGAAGGAGGCCAGATTGTGGAGCCTTCCAGGCCATGGTCAGATTAGATATAGGAGATTCCGGGACAGCTCAACAGGCTGGACACTTGCCTTGCAACCACAAGATCTGGGGATTGAATCCCTGCCGTGGCCCATGCAAACCCACATGCTGAATTGTGGTGCAACTGGTAACCAATGGAGGCAAAGGTTCTCATCTCACATGTTGAGGGGAGACCCCAGTTGGGTTCCACCCAACACAGCCCCATATCCACCTGTGTGGAATGAAACTATGTCACAACTAATGATGTATAACTATGGAGACTGCTCTGACCCCCCCCACACACACACACAACACACACACTTTCTCTTGAAACAATAAAATAAATCTTTTTTTAAAAAGAGTGGATTTAATTCTCTGAAAGTAGCAGAGTTAATTTAAGGTGGGGCAGGACTGGGTCAGAGTTCAGTTTTAGACAAGATCAGCATGAAGGAGGCCAGGAGGCAGGGAGGCTCCCTATAATCTAGCAAGATGTTTCCCTGGCTGTGGGGGAGGGGTGGGAGAGGGGGGAAGGGGCAGGGGAGGGGGCTGATGGCAGAGGGTTTGGAGAAAGTGAATCAGAGAAAAGGTATTATTAATAGAATGCACCGCATTCTTGCTGTTTACTCAGTTGGGGAAAAAAGGAACACAAATTTGGGAAGACGAAAGATAAGTCCACTTATAAACATGATACATTTGGAAAAGCTCAGGATGCAAAGAATTACAATAAGAAAATCCAGACCAGAATCTTGAGTAACTCCAGCATTTTCTGGTGGGCAGAGGAGATGCTAAAAAGGAACAATCAGAAACCTTGATCTCTTGAATATTCAGCTGTTGACTCTGAATTCATACAATTCAAAGAGATGTCTACCCTGACCATCTAAGTTCAACATTATAAATCATTGGTGACCCAGTTCCTGCCCTGTGCAGCCCCGCCCACCTGTGGAATGAAACTATGTGGAAAAACCAATGATGTGCAACTATGGAGACTGTTCTGGGCCCTCCCCCTTCTCTCTGTCTCTGACTGTATCTCTCTCTCTCTCTGTCGAAAACAATAAATAAATCTTTAAAATAAATAAATAAATAAATAAATAAATAAAAATAAAATAAATCATTGGTGAACTTATTTGGTGATTTTCTATTTATGAGTTATTATGAACCTTCTATGACAACAAGTGAGCTTTAATTATATGATTGGCAAAAGTAGATTATTTTTTCCCTCATTCATTCTCTTAAATATGTGTTTCTGTCCATATTTGAATTTCAGATCACCCAAAGACCTAAATGGGATGGAAGCCAGATCCCTGTCCTGAGGATACTCAGTAGCTCACTCTCCTTCCGCCACTCCCAGCCCTCCCTTACATTGATGAGACTGAGGCAGGAATCACTTTCAGGGACAAAAATATGTGAATGTGTGATTTCAATGACAAAGGCAGGATATTGTCTTCCAGTAACTACTCTCCTCTCCTCAGTAATTGAGCCTGATTTTTTTGCTTCCTGGAACAAAATCATTCTTTCATAATCTATCATGCAGCTGAATGTGGTCATGAAAAGTTCTGACCACTGGGATGTAAGAAGTAAAGTGAGTTCATCTACTAAATAGTGTTCTTAATAGTAAAGGGCACATCCTCCTCAATCTGATGGGTCTTTTTGCTGGATGGAAAGCAGATGTATGACTGGAGCTTCAGCAGCCATCTTAGACTATGAGGCAACCTTGAAAATGGAAACCATGTACTATGGTGCAATAAAATGGAAGGTCCCTGAGCAGTCAATCTGTCTACTATCTTCTTAAAATGAAGAAATAAAATTCTATCTTGTTAAGCCTCTTATTAGATTTTAATGAATAAAGTCAGAAAGGGTTTGCTCATTCCACAAACACAACAGCCCTCACTCAAAAGTGAAAATTGGGAATAGAAGGGCTGAAAACACACACAGGTGCATTATATCCCCATTTAGCCTACCAAGACTTGGATGTCTTCCTGCTGACATGCTCACATCCACAAAGCTCCTGTGGGATTCTAAGTGTGTGTGTGTGTGTGTGTTTTACAACTCAATTCAGATATACTGCTTGCTCAACTCAATTCGTCTTTGCATAGTCAGTGACACAAAAGGAAATCTGAAGGCAACAAAAGAAGAACACAGTTCTCTTCCCCATATCCTTTCTCCTGGTCTCATATTTTCACTCTTCATTATATTCTTATTCTAACCCTTCATTACATTCTTACAGTCTGCATACATCTGGCCTTCTCTCATTGCCACTTTCGTATCCTCAACATTATTTACATTCTCATTTGATTTTTAGTGCTTTAAAAATATACCTTCAGATAGGTAAACTGCTTGCCCACGTCTGGAACTAAGAAAGTGATCTGCGGGTCAACCCTCCACAGTCCCTAGACAGAGAAATGCAGCCCCATACACAAAGCAGAAGAGATGATTCCAGCTTGGGTCAGAAATTGAAAGAGAGAACTCTGAATTTCTCCTTTTCTGACAACAGCCCAGCTACAGATGTGCCTCAGCTTCTCTGTGCTAATCTCAACCCTCCACCCCCACCCCCCCTCAGCTATCATTGAGTCTTTAATCATATACAAGGGCTGTCCAGAAAGTATCCAGCCATGTAATGTGAAAAACAGAGGCATTTATGGCTAGATATTTTTTCTGGACAGTGATTGTACACTTTCTGCACATAATTTGAGTGAAAGGGTCCCTCATAGCCCTAAGAATTAATCAAATCTGCTTTCCTGGGTGGGCTTTGATTGTATCAGGCAGTTGACAAATTCAGCACCCCCTGTACCAAGCCTGGTGCTAGACGCTGGGGTGCTGTGGTGGAGAAGCAAACAAGACCTCCGCATGGTGGGGCTTGGCTTCTGGTGGGTAAAACAGACAACAGACAGGAAACAAACCAGGCTCTGATTAAACAGTGAGTGTGACAAGTGCTCTGCTGTCCTCTGTTGCAGTGAGGGGCTGTCATGGGAGCCAGGGCTGGTCTGGTACCTCAAGGAACCTTCCCTGAGGAGGTGACAATTAGGCTACATGCAATTCTGAGGAAAGTAGCTATATTCTGCTATTACTTTTAAGTGATTCAGGTCTGACAAGAACTGTATGGGGCAGTTATAAAGATAGCAAAGAATACTCTCCTGTCTCTGATATGACAGTTTTTAGTACCCCAAAGGAACCGAATTTTCTGATATTGAATCACAAAATGATTGAATACAGTCATTGAAGGAACTGTCCTTGTTCAAAAGAGACAATCAGGGGTTGACTGTCATAAAATTTGAATGTAACTGGGACACAGACAGGACATTTCCCAATCTTTTTCCTTTGTCATCCTGGGGGTGGAGTTGTCTTGAGGAGATAAGAGAAACACATGGTGTCATCCAGTTCTCTGAGCTAATGTTTCACAAGCTGGCTATAACACAGTGATTGCCTTTGATAAGCATACTTTCAATTATCCACTGAGTACATACAGTCTAGAGTTTGCACTACAAAATAAAAAACCCAAGACTCTTCGCGGATACCATACGATAGTCGAAGTTTTTTATTGTATGTGCATTTGATTAATTATCTTATTGCCCCCTAAAGTGTATTTATGAAATGAGCTCACTGCGTGCTAGATGTCTCCATGGTTAATGCGGATTCCTCCTTGGAAAAAACGGACTCTGTTGAGCTCTGGCTCTGCCCGGCTGTGCTTTTAGACCGCTAGAGGGCGCGCGAGGCCAACTCAGAATATTTGTCCACTCAGCGAGTCCACAATTAGTGCCTGAACCGAATCCAAGTCTTCCCAAATGTTCTGGAGAAAAGCCAGGTCACGGCCTCTTCCTTCCCTAAGACTCCCCAGTCACCCCTAGAAACTGGTTCAGTTCCAGTCCAATTCTCAACAAGCCTGAGGTTCCAATTGAAGGTCTGACCCTGTCTGGAGTCATCCTCAGAACACAGGTTTGTATCAGTGTAGGGGGGAGGGGAGGACAGGGCGTGATGCAATTAAAACGACAGCGAGTTTCCATCCCCCTCCAAGTATCAGGCTCTGTGCTAGGTCAGCAGGCAACAGGCAACTTCAGCATAAAAAGGTCAGTGAGAACAGAGATACAAATAGAAGGCCATGAAAGCCCAGAACTGGGGTGCCTTACCGAACTTAAGAGCTTGGGGAGGGCTTCCTGGGACAGCATCTGAGCTGACTTGAAGAGTGAGTAGGAACAACCAGGGAAGAAAGGTGAGGGCAATGTTCCCTGGTGAGGGAGGTGTTCCCTGTAGAGGGAACAGCTTGAGCAAAGGCAAAGAGGCCCGAGTGGGGAGAGGAGCGACCATGCAGAGGCAGGGGGCTGGCCGCCTGGAGGCAAGTTTAGAGCAGATCTGAAACCCTAGGGCCCCCAGGGACTTCAAAGAGATAACTCAGGACCTGAACTGAGTTCAACTCAAATTAAAATGTCCAAAATTGGCTCCTGTAATGCCTCATGATGTTAGTTTGCATTGATTGCTGGGATTCTCAAACATTAAAGCAAAGATCTCAGCAGCTGGTAAGGAATGTCACAGAAAGTTCGGCATTTATTGCACAAAAACAGGATTTTGAGAGATTGTCCTGCATTGTGGAGCAAAAATGCTTAACTTTCTGAAGCTCTCCCATGGAAATAGAAGTCTAATGTCAACAGTCATTATGGGAAATATTTCTTATCAAATAATTTTCCATGGCAGCCCTGTGAAAAATCTGATATTATTACTATGGGTTAGCCCTATCGTGTGTACTTGGGAACATTAACACCAATTGAACGAGTGATTTATCCAACTAAAAGAGATGTTTTTATGGTTAAGTCATGTTATTACAGAAACAAGTAACACTTGAGAGATATATGCTACATCTTTTAGAGGAATCTGGATAATTCAGATCCAATACCTATTTCCATTCTGGTCCAGTTCAGGCACAACTATGATGGTTTCCAATTTTTGCATTTCATTCTTCACCACTAATCTATCTTCCAAGGGTGCAATGGCATGATTTTATTTGTACAAATGCATGAAAGTAAATTTGATTTAAGGTAGATTTCGGTACTCCTTCAGATAGAGACACCAGATTATCACACACACAAAAATTAAGGAATGTCTAATATAAATTCAGTCAAAGATTTCTGTGGGTCACCTACATTTGCCAGTGACAGAATCTGAATTAGATTTGACAACTCTGGCATATGTAACTGCTGTTTCTGTAGGTCCAAAACCAGTTGAACATCAGCAATTCATATGGTTTAACCTAATGCCTAGCCTATTTTTTTTTAAGTTTTATTTATTTATTTATTTATTTATTTATTTATTTATTTATTTTTTGACAGAGAGATACAGAGACAGAGACAGAAAGAGAACTGAACTGGGGGAACTCCCCAGTTCAGCATATGGTTCCGCACGGGCCGGGGCCGGGATTCGATCCTGGGTCCCCGGCGCTGCAAAGTGAGCGCTTAACCCACTGAGCCATCCCGGCTTCCCCTGCCTAGCCTATTAAACTAGTCTATTGCAGGAAATCATTCACATTACATATCTATTCTGCACACTTAATAAGTAGTCTATAACAATGTGCCTGAATACTTACGTTTTGCCCTGTCATTTAAATGAGATTGAATGTATTTTCAAATAGAAGACCATTTAAAACTGCAGGCTCACACTTCAGATTGTGGTTATCTTATCTGCTGCCTGAGTGCTATTTGCTGTCCCTCAAGTCATTAATAAAACCTGAGAAAGTGGAATTGGCCACTCGAGAGTCCCTGTCTCCACCACACCTGGATGACAGAGGGGAGCTTGTCTGCTGGGTCTTTGAGTCCAGTGACTTGTTAAAATGCACAGCCCCTTCCATGGTTGTTACAGTTTCATTCTAAAGCTGTGTAACAAATAGCTCACCCTTGTATCCAATCACATATACCATCCAGAAGACGAATGCCAGCTGCCTCTGCACATTGCCTGAAGGATGGAAGGAAAATAAACATTTCTGTTGTCCTGATACTTCCAAATGCAGACAGACCACTGAAAATATCGCTCACTTTTCTTTCATTTCACTTTTTCTATTTCATTTTAGATGACCTCATACTGCCATGCCATTTTCCAAAAGTGTTCCTGAATGTGCTTGCTAGCTTATTCGGTGCCCCTCACAGCCATGCGCTGAAAGCTAAGCCACTCACCACCGCTGGCCCACACAGAACCTTGAATGGGCGAGGTGGGTGACTTACCCAAGCTGTCCTTCTCGGGCAGGAAAAGAATTGAGATCCCTTTGGCTTCTAGCAATGGTCTCCCCACAGCCATCATTATGCTCTTTGCCATTAGACATCATTTTTTGTGGGCATAATGGAAATAGACAAACTAATTAAGAAATTTAGAAGATGTCTTTTTCCTCCTCTAATTAGAGTGGGATAAGTTTTCGTGTTCCTGTGGCTTTTTTCTGGAATTATGGTTTCCACTCTATACATACCACTAAATTCAAAAGGCATACTGAATACCTTCCATGTGCAACACTGAGTGCAAGGTGACCGGTAAGCCACACCAGGGAAATTACAAGAAATAGAGAGCTATTTCCCGAAAGTTTAACATCTAGTCATTAAGAAACAAACCATTAGCTTTTAAACAGCCTCAGGCAGTCAGTGACTCAGTGCCTGGGGATAGGGTAGTGTGTGGCCTAAACAATGAGGTTTTTATGGGAAGCAGGATTTAGGCTATCTCCAGGTTAGGATTCAACCGGTCCAATTCAAGCTACTCTAAATCTACTCCCAATCCGGCTTTCTAGTCTCTCAATTGTTAATATTGCAATTCCAAGGACCCTTTCAACCCCTGCATTATCCTCAACTAGCCCTTCTCCCTCCCCCTCTGAATCTGTTCAGTCCCCAGGACCTCCAGATTTACCTCCCCAACCTTTCTTTCTTCTTCTTTTTTTTTTAAAGAGTGAGAGAGAGACAGAGACAGAGAGAAGGAGGAGGGCCCAGAACAGTTTCTATAGTTGCACATCATCAGTTTTTCCACATAGTTTCATTCCACAGGTGGGCGCTGGACTGCACAGGGCAGGCACTGGGACAGGGTCTCATCACGGTGAGAACTGAACTGGGGGAACTTCCCAGTCCAGCATATGGGTCTGCACAGGCTGGAGCTGGGATGCCATCCTCGGTCCCCAGGGCTTCAAATTGAGCACTTAACCCACTGAGCCATCCCGGCTTCCCCCCAAACCTTTCTTAGCAGCGTATTTTCTTTCTCTTTCCTCTTGCCTTCAGGGCCCTATTTCAGATCACTTCTGCAGACTGATCACAGCCTCCTAACTACTTTTTCCAACTCCAATCTTCACAATACGGCCAGAGGGATACATCTAAAATGCAAATGTAACTGGGCTACTCCAGGCTCTTCAGTGGTTCCCCAAAGCCCATCATTAAGGGTCCCTGGTGGCCTCTCCAGCCTCACCTGGACCCCTGCCTGCACCCAGCAGCTCAGGAATCGCAGCTGTCAACATCCTGTGGTTGGGTCGGAACCTAGACAACTCGGAAAACATTTTCATTTTCCTTCCTCATGTCTCTGGTGGGTATTTGGGTTCCTTTCCCTTTTTCTCTAGTAAAAGTCTGTAAGTGAAACTCTCTATGATCTAAGGGGAAGAGACTGGATTTTCAGTGTTCTTGCCTAGAGAGAGGAATGCAAGGATATCTTATGCTTTCCTGGTGGTGGGACTCTGCTTGTGTGATCCAGATCCAGAAGAGTGGGAAGGGATTGGAGCAGTGACCATAGAATCCTAGGAAGAGAATATCTCATTTTGAATGGGCATGTTCCCCCCTTTTTCTGACCAAAGTCCATTTCAGGACTTGCAAAGCTATTGTAGGGAGTGTAGAGTTATTTTGACCTTCATTTCAGCCTCTCACCAATAGAGGTGGTGAGAAGTCTCAATTCACAAACTAGATTTTCACCCAAATTTGATTCTTCTCTAGTGTTTTCCCACAGGTAATGCCATCATCACCATCCTCTCAGGTCCCCAGTCCCAGATCCAGGAGTCCACTTTTTTCTTCCTTCTCCCTTATTTTCCATATTCAGGTCATTAGTGAGTTTTATTGACTTTTACCTTCCAATAGTATCTCAAATCTGTCCCTTCCTCTCTACCTCCTTTGCATCCACTTAGTACCTGAGAGACTCCTGTCACCAAAAATCACCTCTTAATTGCTTTCTGAATTTACTCTTGCTGACGGTTGATACATTCTCCATAAAACAGACAGGGTGCTCTTTTTAAGTATAAACTCTCATTTTTTATGTAAGTTAAATATATGTTGTAAACTATCACATAAACACACAAAAAGGACAAGGATCATAGTGTATACTCAGTGATTATACATAAAATATATAACTCAGTGGTTTTACATAAAATGAACACATTCATGGCGAGTTCAGAAATCCCATCACACCCCTTCCATATTACCCCTGTGGTTTCGCCTGCTTTAAAACTTTATGTAAGTAGAATCATTCAGTGTATACTCTGCTGTATCTGGCTCCTTTCACTCAACATTTTGTTAATGAAATCCATCCATGTTGTTGCTTGTAGTTGTAGTTTGTTTATTCTCATTTCTGGGAAGTTTTCCATTGTATGAATTCATCACTATTTACTTACCCCTTTTACTGTTGATGAATACTTGAGTCATTTCCAGTTTTTAGCTATCAAGACTAATAATGCTATGAACATTCTCAAGCCTATGTATGCATTTCTGTTGGGAATATACCTATAAGTGGAATTGCTGGGTCATGGGGTATATATATTCTAGTAGATACTGCCAGTTCCCCATGTAATGCCAACTTGTGCTCTCATTAGCAACGTACAAGTGTTCTACTTGCTTTGTATCCTTGCCAACTATTGATGTTTATCTGTCTTTTTAATTGTAGCCATTCTCACAGACAGTGTGCTTGTTGATAAATCTGACCAATGTCACTTCTTACTTAATGACCTTCAATAGCTTATCATTACATTTAAAACAAAACCCAGACTCCTATATGTAGCTCTGCCTATTGTTCTAATGTCAGCCATATCATACTTCTTTCTTTCTTTCTTTCTTTCTCTCTCTCTTTCTTTCTTTCTTCTTTCTTTCTTTCTCTCTACACTGATATTTTCCTTCTTAAAATCTATCAAGCTCTTTTCTACCTCTAGACCTGTACACTACTCTTCCTCAGCCTGGAAATCTTCACTCCAGCCCACCCTCTCTGCAAGCCTTCCTTCCTACTCTTCATATCTCAGATTTAAGGTTTGTCTTTAGGGGGTTCCAGAGCACTCCCTCCCTCCTGTTCTTCTCTTCAAAGCACTAGTCACACAGTGCAGTGATAAGTTACTGAACTTATCACACTTTGTAGTTACATATTTATCTGTTTCTTTTCTTTTCTGTTCCCCATGCAACTGTAAAGTCCTTGAAGACTGGGAGGCTGTCTGCTTCCCAGCCACCCTAGGCCCTGCACCTGGCAGACAGTGCATGGCAAATACTCGGTGCTCATCAGATGTTTATTGAAAGAACAAGTGAATGAATCCAGTCTAGTTCAGAATATGAGTAAAATAATGTTTAACATCATCTTTGAGTGTGGAGTCTTGCCTTCCCTGGAAGGAAGGAGGAGTCTGTCTGGGTGCACGGGAAAAACATGGACAGAAGTGAACGTGGAGAAGGCCCAAGGCATGAACCAACAACACTTAGACAAGCAGCAGGGGTTAACCTTAAGGGAGAAATTACTTAGTCCCTGGGGAAGGTTTGGGTATTCCAGGAAATAAATCTTATTAAAAAAAAAAAAATTCAATAGCCCACCATATCTCTAGGGAGCATCCTAACGTCTTCCAACAGAGAATGGCCTTATTCGTAGGAAGTGGTATAGGTGTTAGGGATGAGCTGACTCAGATCCCAAAGCCAGCAATTTGTCCTGTAAGAAAGAATATGTTTCAAATAGTCTACCACTTCAAAAAACATTCTACCATTTCAATAACCATAGGGACAGAATTTGATAACATGAAAAATAGTGTTCTTGGCAAGAATTTTGAGAATACATTAATTATTATAAGTGAGTAATTGTTTACATTTCTTTTATTTTTTAAGATTTATTTTATTGTTTTTTGACAGAGAGACAGACAGAGAGAGACAGAGAGAAGGGGGAGGGCCCAGAGCAGTCTCCATAGTTGACATTAGTTTTCCATATAGTTTCGCTCCACAG
Organism: Craseonycteris thonglongyai; assembly: GCA_004027555.1. Taxonomy (NCBI): domain Eukaryota; kingdom Metazoa; phylum Chordata; class Mammalia; order Chiroptera; family Craseonycteridae; genus Craseonycteris; species Craseonycteris thonglongyai. Next base: position 13,002 of record PVKE010002618.1, on the reverse strand, counting down.
GTGGGTGCGGGGCTGCGCAGGGCAGGAACTGGGCCAGGAGCCTCCCACACAGGTCCCGGCAAGAACTGAACTGGGGGCACTCCCCAGTTCAGCATGTGGGTCCACATGGGCCAGGGCCGGGATTCAATCCTCAGTCCCCGGGGCTGCAAAGCGAGCGCTTAACCCACTGAGCCATCCCAGCTTCCCAAATTTGTGCATTTCTTAAATTTGTTCAGCTTCTCTTACGTAACCCGATTGTCCTGCATTGTCTATGGCATCACGTAGCGCCCATCTGACAACCACTGCTGAAAATTTCGTGCTGGACTAGAGAAGCTAAGCATTCTCTGTTTATGTTTGTAGAACAGGAAAGCACAGCATATTTAAATGAGAACAAGGGCAGGAATTATTATCATTTTCACTTAAAATGTCATATTGACTTTCCAGATAATTGGAAGGCATTCATCCTTCATGGCATATGCATCTAAAAGGTTTACTTTGGCTCCAATAATCTTACTGATTTAGCCACAAAAGTATGTTTCAAATAATGAGCTGCATGTTCAACATATCTTAGTGCTATATAAATGTGCATTTATGTGGGGCATATGGTATTTTAAATGAAATGTAGTCATTTTATTGTGTAAAGGATCTAATTCCAGGGGGAAAAAAAGTCATGGGTGGTAGATCATATCAGTAAATCCTTGAGAGTCTCCTAGTTGCTCTGGACACAGAAATGTCCAGGCAAGTCTCTGTTCTTATAGAGCTTATATTTACTGGGGGAAGACAGAAAAACAGGCAATAGCAGTAAATATACTGTGGGTACAACAGGGGCTAGAGTTGATACAGGAGCCCAGAGGAGGAATTTACCCCAGAATTGGTGAGAGAAAGGTGTTATTAAAGGTCTAGGATGCTATTCCCTCTCATGAGACATTTCTTTCTGCAGTTTTCCAAATTCAGCTCAAATGCCAGCCCCTCCAAGAAGCCTTCCCAGTCTCCTGGCTGGAATATTCCCACGGTGGTTTTTTACCCATCTCTGTAGATGATACATTTATTACTGCTACTTGGACACCTTTTGGAGCAATTTAGTGAAGGGGTCAGAAGCTGAACTCTGGGGTCAGATAGTGTAGATCGGAATTACCTCTGCTGCTTGCTAGCTGCACTATCTTAACTCTCCTGTGCCTCAGTTTCCTCATCTGTGTGAAGAGTAAATGAGTTAGCATAAGAAAGCACTTAGAACAGTGCCTGGCACAAATTAAGTCTCAGTAAGAGTTCTTTTATTGTTTCATGAGTGTCTTTCATTTCATTGTAAGTTCCTTAGAAGCAGGTATTATGGTTCTCAGCTTTATGTCCTATCCATAGGCCCCAACCATTCTCCACTGCTCCAGTCTCTAAAGTGGCCCCTTATGCATTTCAGGTGCAAGAAATAAATAAATAACTTTCTGTGATTCATAAAGGTCTACCAGGTGCCATGTGGATCAAATGTGAGTTCCTTGTGGCCGTCTTTTTTTCTTTTTTTAATATTTATTTTTATTGTTTTTGACAGAGAGAGACAGAGAAGGCCCAAAACAGTCTCCATAGGGAGGGCCCAAAACAGTCTCCATAGTTGCACATCATTGGTTTTTCCACATAGTTTTATTCCACAGGTGGGCGTGGAGTTGCACAGGGCAGGAACTGGGCCGGGGTCTCACCCCAGTGAGAACTGAACTGGGGGCACTCCCCAGTTCAGCATATGGGTCCACTCAGGCCGGGGCTGGGATTCCATCCATGGTCCCTGAGGCTGATAACTGAGCGCTTAACCCGCCAGAGGTCCTCAAACTTTTTAAACAGGGGGCCAGTTTACTGTCCCTCAGACTGTTGGAGGGCCGGACTGCGGGCCCGGGATGAGTTGGCTGCTAAGCAGGACAGGCAGTGGCGGCAAAAACACCCAGCGGGCCGGATAAATGTTTTCGGCGGGCTGCATGTGGCCCATGGACCGTAGTTTGAGGACGGCTGCTTGACTGAACCATCCTGGCTTCCCCTGGAGGTCATTCTTAAAATGCATACAGCACATCATTACATCTAATGCTTCCTTAGATATATGGTGCTGTATCTAGAGTTGCTTGCATATATGCTACATGATGATACCTCATACTTCCTGAGCATTTACTACATGCCAGGCATTTGGCTATGCACGTTACACAAATGATGTTATTTAAATCTTCAAGGCACTTTCATACACGCATAGAAAGCCTGAAATTTTGCCATTACCCATTTTTCCTGGCACCAAAAACAATACATTGTCAATAAAATTGGAGTTTATATTATCTCAAAACAATACACTTAGATTAAATACTATTTCAAAGCCATTTCTTTCTGCAAACTTGCTATAATTACAGTGGTATCATACATCTTCATGTTATAATTCTAAAATTACATGTGCACAGAAGGGAGATTCCTTTGTACCTTCATCATAGCTTTCCCCACCGCCCTCAACAGTGCACATACACAAATGCACAGTCAGCTGTGTTTTAGAATATATTGCACAGGTCAAACCGGAATTAAAATAATTGTTATTTACATAGCACCATAAATGTATCCACTACTTGAGTCATAATCACAGTAGAGAAGGAAAACAGCAATTAAATAATCCAGTCAACCCAGCAGATATATATGTCAGCCAAAAACGTAGAGGAGAAGATTGAGACTTAATTTCAAGCAAAAAAAACCCAAAACAAAACAAAAAGTAGGTATTGGACATCATTCTTTGTTTTCAGATTTTCTCTTTAGAGTAGTTTTCATTCATACATTCATTCACTCATTCATTCAAAAACATAGTTTGTTATTTACCATAGTAACTGTCTACATTGTTTACCATGAGCCAGGCCCTTTGCTAGAAACACTATCTAGAAGAATAAGAAAAGGTCTCCACCTTCAAGGAGCTCTCAGTTCCTGAAAAAAGACAAAGATAAATGGACTCAGAGTTTGCTTCCAAGGGACTTATAATTAAATAGGATTCACTTGCATATGTAAACAGTTCTAGTGTAAGTATCATGTGAAACAATTATAACTGATATTCCTGGAAGTCGTGCTACACAAGGCACTGTGCTAGATGCTTTATACATGTTATTTTATTTAACCCCCCCCCCCAACAGATTATTAGGTAGCATTTATCATTATTACTTCATTTTATAAACAATACAAATGAGGCCTGGACAGGTTAGATAACCTAGTCTCAAACAGCCTTTAACCTTCTAAGCCCTAGTTCCTCACCATTGTTTCTTGAAGCTACAAGTGTCCTGCGGTGCATCTGGGTTGTTTTGAAGAAACTAACTCTTCAAAAGTGGGTGGGACCACCTGCGGTGGCACCTGGCCTGGGACAGGGGCCCCAAAACTTGTCCTAGACAGGTCAGGTCCCCTATTCCAGCTACTGCCCTGATCGCTGTCCCGACTGCAGTGCCTCCTTCTCTCTATGGTCCTAGCTGCAGGATGATCCCAGGGTGTCAGGGTGGACTCAGGTGATGACAATCTCACAGTAACGCACCCTTCCCCCCAAAACACTTTCTTCCCACCTCCTGCTCCCTCGCCTTCCCCATCTCACCCTAAGTCCACACTCTCAAACAATTGTCTTTGACACACTGTCTTCTAGAGGCCAAAGTACCTCCCGGAACTGAAGAGTGGTTTTCTGAAGTTCTTAGATTGGAAACACACACACGCGCGCACACACGCGCGCACACACGCGCGCACACACACACTCAGGCACACACATCCTCGTCCCCTGGGCTTCTGCTCCAGATTGCATTTCATGACAGTGAGCAAATCTGAACATTGTAATGGTTCCTAAGTACGAGGCTTCCTCTCTGGTGACCTTTGGTGCCACCCCTCCTTGCTGAGGAGGCACTGGGGAAAGTGACTGGTCAAGTGTCCCTTGAGCCTGACGGCTCTCTCCCATCGACACACTGGTGGGCCTGGCCCATGGCACTTCTGCCAAGGCTGCTCTCTTTCCTCATTCCCTGGGGATGGGGAGCAGCAAGGGCGATGGGTGGGCCAGTGGATGAGCTCTCTGCCCTATTGCCTTTAGACCCTCAGATGGGACACTGTGGTGGTAGCCACGGGAGGTAGTGGAGGAGAACATGAGGTGGCCAGGTGCTTATATCCTTCTTTCAGCCATTCCCTCATCTCTGAATTTATTCTAGTCCTGGCACTAAAAGTCTTCCGTTGTATGCTGGTTTCTGGCTCCAAGAGTAAGGACAGTCAGGGTGTCATCATGGTTAACCTTTAAAATTCTCTTAAAGATACCTTGAGCCTCCTTGGAAAACCTCTTCAGGGTAACCTGGTAATTGTTTCTGCTGCCCACCAATGACTCTAAAGCACTCTGATGGCCCTTAGGAATATGAAATAGAAGATGGATGACTTAACACTTATTTGCTGTTGATCTTTATTTGATCAACTGGTAGGAAAGCTGTAGAATAATGGTTCAGTCCTTGTTTAAACATCTTCCCCCAGTGGAAGACACACTGTTAAAATCATTGCCATTAGTAGCAAGCAGGAACCCAGTTCTTACTGCAATGGTACAGTTCCATGACAGTGGAATGGTTATGAATACTTCAAACCCATTAGAGGGAAATTTATTTAGAAATTTATTAGCGAAAAGAAGGCCTTCACTTGGTGTTCTTCTGCAGTCCTTGATCCAGATAATCAAAATCCTCTTCTAGAAGCTCTCACATATCCTAAAACAGCAAACAAAAGTGTTTCTATGCTGCCCTGTTTCAAACAATAAGCCTCTAATGCAGAATATAATAAAATGAACCACAAAGTACCGGTAGTTATCTCTATCCTTTCCCACCACCTTCTCTCTTTCAAGTTATATAATATCTTGATCTTTCACTCACTAAAACCTCAGTTGATACAAATATCCTGTGAAGTACTCAGGGGGAGGTAGCATTAGCTTCAAGTAATGAATGGGAAAACTGAGGCTCAGAGAAGTTCAATGATCTTCCCTAGTCACATAGCCTGTGACAATATAGGCTAAAACACAGATCAACTCCCTGCAGATTGACCTCCTGTCTAGACCTGTTGATTTCTGACCCTTGACCTCTGAACTCTGGAATCCAAAGGTGAGTTCCTCTCTACCTGTATGTTAATGGTCGCTCAAGCACTTTGGTCTCTAATGGGTCATCAAATATATGGCTAATACCAAATACTATGACTATCACAGTTAATCAAATCTAAATGAAGTTGAAATATACTACCAAATGTCCTAAAAACAAGTAAACACACATGATGACATTTGAGCTCTATTTTTGTTGAATCTTGGACTTAAGATTATTTTCTCATTAAGTGATTGGTCTTCCAATGGTTCTTCAATCCAGAAGTATTTATTAACCATCTACCATGCTAGTAGAGAGTGAACTATAAGAAGTTATCCCTGACTGGAAGAAGTTTGAGTCTAACTGAGGGGAGACAAAGTAGAACAATTAGTAAGTGACATTAATAGCTCTTGAATGTTGACTGTGATGGTCTGTAATGGGAAAACTGGGTCCAGGGCATAGGTCAGGGGTTTCCAAACTTTTGGCTTCCCTGGGTCACATTGGAAGAAGAATTGTCTTGGGCCACACATAAAATACACTAACAACTAACAATAGCTGATGAGCTAAAAAAAAATTTTTTTTTTAATCTCATACTATTTTAAGGAAGTCTATGAATTTGTGTTGGGCACATTCAAAACTGTCCTGGGCCCCTTAGGACCCATGGGTTGCAGGTTGGACAAGCTTGACATAGATGAACAAGCCATCATCAGCCTGACGTGCCAGTTAGGGTTGGTCCTGAGTGAACATTCCACAGCAAAGCACTCAGCCTTCTATTATTGTTTGGAGTCTTTATGCCTAGCTGACCTGGTGGATTGAAACCTCCTTAAGGGAGATGATTTGTTGATAACATCTCTTTGTTCTCACAGCTCCTATTTAAGCAGAGTTGTCAGAAGAATGTGGCCTCTGGAGCTAACTTTCTGGATTTAAGTGCTGGCTCTATGACTTACTTATTGGTCCTATAACATTGGACAAATTACTTAAACTCTCTATGGCCCAGTTTCCTCATCTGTAAACAAGTACCTATTGCATAGGGTTTTTATGAGGACTAAATGGATTGCTACATGTCAAGGATCTAGAAAAATGCCTGATACACTTTGAATATTCATATGTATTAACTATTACATTGGTTTGTATTTGCTCAATGTTTATCTGTTCAGATACAGCATAAAGACTTAAGAGCAGAGTTTTAATGGCTAAACCTTTGTGAGCACATTATTCAGCAGTTTTATTGAGCATCTACTATTTGCATTGAATATACAGTGGTGAACAAGACAGACAAGGGCCTTTAAGAAACTAGAACAGAAAAAGAGATGTAGTAGAAGACACCTTTTCTTTATGATGAAAACCGACTGTTTTGAGTCACATATTTTTTCAATTAATAAACTTTACTTTTCAGAACAGTTTTATGTTTACAGAAAAATTGAGCAGACAGTACAGAGAATTCCTATATACCCCTCCCCTACCCCCCACACACAGTTTCCCCTATCATTAACATCTTGCATTACTGTGGTACATTTGATGGACAAATATTGATGTATTATTAATAAAGGCTTATTTTATTTAAGATTCGCTCTTTGTGTTGTACAGTTCTATAGTTTGTGACAAAGATGAGCTCCTCTCTACCTGTTTTTGTTTGTTTGTTTTAAATATTTATTTTTATTGTTTTTGACAGAGAGAGAGAGTGCAGAGACAGAGAGAAAGGGAAGGGCCCAGAACAGTCTCCATAGTTGCACATCATTGGTTTTTTCACATAGTTTCATTCCACAGCTGGGCGGGGCTGCACAGGGCAGGAACTGGGCCAGGGTCTCACCTCCAGTGAGAACCGAACTGGGGGCACTGCCCAGTTCAGCATATGGGTCCCCACAGGCCAGGCCCAGGATTCGATCTTCAGTCCCTGGAGCTGCAAAGTGAGCGCTTGACCCAGTGAGCCATCCCGGCTTCCCCTCTACCTGTTTGTTAATGGTTACTCAAGCACTTTGCCCTTGAATGGGCCATCAAAGAGTGCACTGCTGTGTATCCACCATTACAGTGTCATACAAAATAGTTTTATGACCCTAAAAATTCACTGTGCTTCATCTAGTCATTCCTTTCATACCCCTACTCCAATCCCTAGCAACCACTGATCTTTTTACTATCGCCATAGTTTTGCCTTTTCCAGAATGTCATGTCGTTGAAATCATAAAGCCTGTAGCCTTTATAGTCTGACATTCCCTTAGAAATACACATTTAAGTTTCCTTCATGTTTATTAATGAGTTAATATCTCATTTGTTTTTATTGCTGAGTGTACTCCATTGTCTGAAATGCCACAGTTTACCCATTCACCTATCAAAAGACATCTTCCCAGTTTGGGTCAATGATGAATAAAGTTGCTTTAAACATGCAGGTTTCATTTGGGCAAATACCTAGAAGCATGATTGCTGGATCATATATTTTGACCCATTTAGCTTTGTAAGAAGCTGCCAAATTGTTTTCCAAAGTGGCTGTACCATTTTGCATTCCCACCAACAATGGATGCGAGTTCCTTTTGCTCCGCATCCTTGTCAGTCTTTGGTGTTGTTGGTGTTCAGGATTTTCATCTTTGTAAGTATATAGGATATCTCATTGTTTTACTTTGCAATTCCCTTATGGCAAAGTTGTTGCGCAACTTTCCATATGCTTATTTCGTCTGCTCATCTTCTTAGATGGGTGTCTGTTCAGATCTTTTGCTCATTTTTTAAATTGGATTGTTTGTTCTACTGATGAGTTTTAGGATTTCTTTGCATATTTTGGATACAAGTCCTTTTTCAAGTATGTGTTTTGCATTTCTTCCCATCTGTGGCTTGGCTTTTCATTCTCTTAAGAGTCATAATATTTTGAATGCAAGTTAATACTCTTTGATCTGCTAGGGTTACTTTTCCACTGTGCTATTGCTTTTAGTACCACCAGCTTCTTTTTTTTTTTTTTGACAGAATGAGACAGAGACAGAGAGAAGGGAAAGGGCCCAGAGCAGTCTCCATAGTTGCAAGTCATTAGTTTTCCTACATAGTTTCATTCCACAGGTGGGGTGGGGCTGCGCAGGGCAGGCGGAGGGCCTCATGCATGAGAAGCACACCCCTGAGAGCCGGGGTCCTCCCACATGGGAAGCACACCAGGTGTGGGAGCCAAACTGGTTGGGGGTGGGGAGGGAGGGCGGCTTCCATATGGGAAGCTCTCCCTGGTGAGAACTGAACTAGGGCACACCCCAGTTCAGCACATGGGTTCGCACAGGCTGGGGCCAGGATAAGATCCTCCGACCTGGGGCTGCAAGATGAGTATTCAACCCACTGAGCCATCCTGGCATCACCACCCCCCCACTCCCGCCCACACACACACTAGCTTCTTTCACAAAGTAAGTGTAGAATAAAAGGAGGAAACAAAAACAGATACAAATAGCCTAAGGAATATGGAACAATTTTAAGTCCTCAATTAAAATTTATAGTCATGTTGGCTACAAATGCAGATGGATCTCATCAAAAGTTTTGTAATTTTTGTAATTAGAAATTAGAATAAATAGACTCAAATAGCTTTATAAATTAATATGAATGGAGTTTCATTAGTAAAAATCTTGTTCTGAATAAATGTTTGTAAATAAAGACTAGGTTCCCTCCCTACACTTTTATACCCACAGTTTCTTTGCATTAGAATAAGCCTCTGTATTTAATAAGCTCCACTGGGAGCAAGTCTACAAAAGAGTATTAAGTCCTTGATGGGTTGTTATAAATCTTATTTTTTGGCCCCACTAGCAGAAACCCAGCCCAGGAACCCCCCTCACCCCATCCCTAAAGAACTTTACCATGTCAGTTAGTCATCCACATCAATGACTTCATCCACTACCTACGCCCAGCCTGTCTGCCTGGCTAAAACATTGCAATCATTCTGCAGCAGAAATAATTCTGCCCGACGTCTCAAGGGGAGGGGAGAAATAGGGAAAACTGTAGGGAGAACCTAGGCATGGATATGAACCAGCTGAAAGCTTTCCAGGAACATTTGAAACATTCTTTTTACACTTATGACAAGTGACACGCTTTCCTTAATGAGCACATGCAGCCAAAAGCCCCAGTTTATACGTTGTAGGGAAAATAGTCTTCTAAAATGAGCAGTACAGCTCTGAGAAGAGGGTTGAGAAACGATTGCAGACCCAGTATGCTAAGAGCTGTTCTGAACACCCTGCTCTCGGACCACCTGGGAGTGGTGTGCAGGCCTACCCTGGCTGTAGAAAATCCTCAGGGCCGCTTCTCAAGGTGATTTGTCAGCCATGGATAGCACACCATTAACCTGAGGAAAATGCAATCTGAAGCCTTCTAACAAAAATATGAAGAATAATATTTTCCACATGACTGCACTAAAGAGTTTATTCGGAAAAAAAAAAGCAACTATGGAAAATTCCAAGTTAATGTATTATTTTTAAAAGCTGGTAAATATTTTGCTGGGAAATTCACGCTTAAAGAAATGGTCTTTGAGGCTCCTGGGGAGAGGCATTAACCTGACTCATTTTCAACTCAAATGGCTGCTCTAAAATCATATGCCTTCCTAAGAATCATTGAAGAGAGACCAGCTGTTTCTTGCTCGGACATTCGCTGCCCATTCTGAGTGCCCATGCCAAGGAGAAGTCGAACTCCGCAGAAACCTGGCTTGGATCCTCTCCATCCTGGTTAGTGAAGAAAATGGTGCAGTGCCCGTGACTTCCTGTTTTGCTTTGTTTTGTTTTTCAGATTGTGGCCATCACATCTGTTCCTTATCTCTCCTCTCCCACAAGGATTTTGTTTACAAGGGTCTCAGAAACAGCTGGGACTGCCGAATCTCCACACTGATGACAAAAGACAAGCAACCCCGGGGTCTGGCCTGCCTGCAAAACCAGGAGCCAAAGGTGGGGTTTTGGGAGTGGCCCACAGTGCTCACCAAGTGACTCAGGCTTGGGAACTGGGAACACAACTGCAAAGAGTGCGGTTTTGTCTAGGGAAGCTCCAGACACACAGATGCAATTTGACGAATGTCGTCTTTTCACAAATGCTCACCCACTTCCTCCCTACACAGAAGTTCTGTTTTGTAAGAAGCTTCCTAATGGCTCTATCTATCACCGTTTTGCCATTTCATTCTCTGAGCTTCTCATTTCTTCCCTGTTTCCCTCTCTAGATTCTAGGAAGTCAAGGTTAGAGCAGTCTTACCAGATCCCAAACACCATGATTTGGGCAAGGTACTCTAACAGTGGACCGGAGGGCTGCAGAAGGTGATCTGAAGGTTTTACCTAGACAACCACAAATTCACGAGTGACTTCTCCAAGTAGAAGGTGGGCCCTTGGTTTTATGTTAGTTTTTAATCATGTCATAAGTCAAACATGAAAAAGTCTAGAATTCAGTGCTACTCAAACCGTGGGGCGGGAAGGGCTGCTGGTTCACACCCCGCAGTGAGCCGAGTGCAGACACTGCGAGGATGCTTTTAGAAACAGTCCCAGCAGTTTTACAGAACCTTGTGTCTGTTGAATCTACTAATAAACATATTATATGTCTTCGGCCTTTTATTTTATGTTTCTTGATATTCATTTTTATTATATTTACAAAGATAGTAGGTTGTAATAGATTGGAAACTTAAAAAGATAAATGCTTTACCACATACAGCTTGAAAAGCAAACCGCAGAGGATACTATAAAAAAAAACACTCATAGGGGAAACCGGGATGGCTCAGTGGGTTAAGCACTCACTTTGCAGCCCCAGGACCAAGGATCAAATTCTGCCCTGGCCCCGGCCCCAGCCCCAGCACATGAGGACCCATATATTGAACTGGGGAGTGGCCCGAGTTCAGTTCTCACTGGGGTGAGACCCTGGCCCAGTTCCTGCCTTGTGCAGTCCCACACCCACCTGGGGAATGAAAGTATGTGGAAAAACCAATGATGTGCAGCTATGGAGACTGTTCTGGGCCCTCCCCCTTCTCTGTTTCTGTATCTGTATCTCTCTCTGTCAAAAAACAATAAAAATAAATCTTTTTAAAAAATTAAAAAAACACTTATATACCTATTAATTACACAAGCTTTGTCAAACCTGAACATCTCACCATACTTACCTGTTTTTTATTTTTAAGAGAAAACATTACACATGGATCCTTTTTATTTCTTTTCTTCTCTCCCGTCTCCTCCCCTCTTCTTTCCTTTTCAGTGGCCTCCATGATGGAGAGAGGGAGCCACAGTGGTCCAGCGCGGGGAAGCAGAGCCGGAGCACAACAGTCACATGGGACACCCAAGTAAAGGGGAGGGTACAGGGGTCAGAGCCCAGGAGCGGTGAGGAGGGTGTCCATGCCGAGGGGTGGCCTCTGGCATGGGGAGTCAGAGCCCAAACAGGAGAGGAAGGCTTCCCTGTGGCATAGTATAAGAAAAGGCAATGGAAGAAATTGAAGGCCAGCTATGTTCAAAGGAGTTGATCAAATTAGTAAATATAATAGGGATAAGAGGAGCCAGGTTTCTATGGAAAGGAAGAACACTAGAATAAGTTCTGTGTTGTTGGATTGGAATTAGATGTGTTGGTGAAAACATATGCTTTTCCATATATATAGATCAACAAAAAACAGAGAGAGAGATGTAAATATACATATATATGTATACATATATGTGTATTTCTTAGCTCTGTCCACTGGGAACAGTGACACTCTAATAACAGTGAATACACCTAGGCCTCATATTTTGACTTCTAAATATTATTCCCAGTTAAAAGAAGTGGGGGCTCCTTGGAGAACTGGCTAATTTAGAGCTAGGCCTAAGAAGGTACTAGATGAGCCTGGAACATCTTATGCTAAAAACCAAAAAAGTGCTCAATCATGAGAACCTGTCAAAGGAAACAGACATGAGCATGAAGGGGCTCCTCTCACTAGCTATATGGACAGGATTTGAAGATAAAATTAAACAACAATAGTAACAAATTATAACCTAGTTAATAAAACAGAAATCATGAGCCCATACAAATAAAATAAATAAATAAATAAATTGAGAGTTTAGGGAGTCATGGATATTTACATAGTCATTAATTATAAAGGAGAAGAGAGAACCTTTACAGTGATGCCTGGCAGACACCACTGTAAACATGTGATCAAAATTATTAATAATGGGACACATTGCAATCATCGCCATCTGACACACAATGAGAAGAATATAGCATCACTTTTGCATTATTCCTGCCAAAGACGTACATTGTGAATCTAATCATAAGGAAACATCAATAAAAAAAAAGGAACTAAAAAGAACAAACAACCAATAACTCAAATTGAAGGACATTCTATAAAATAACTGATCTGTAATCTTCAAAAGCCACAGGGTCATAAAAGTCAACAAAAGACTGAGGAACAGTTTCATAATCAAGTATATTAAAGAGACATGACAACTAAATGCAAAGACGAGACAGGAGGCAGAGGTCTCAGCTGTGACACTGGAGATCAAAAGGAGAGGAAGGCCTCTTGAGGAATGTGCCTCACATAGAATCAATCAGATTTGTAACTGACTGGATGTGGGTGAGAAGGGAGAAGAGTGAGTCACAGACAGCCAGGGGTGTTCAAACCTGCATGCCTGGAAATCCTAGAGAGAGGAAGATACACTATCTTAGATCTAGTTTAAGGGGAAGGTTATGGCTTTGTTCTTAAACATTGTAAATGGACAGCCGAAAGACAGCCTGGTAAACCTGGTCATTGGAATGTGGTCATGGAGCCAGAAAGAAAACTTGAGAATGCATACAAATGAAAGTTGAAACTCTAAAACAGAGGTCCCCAACCCCCACGCCACAGACCAGTACCAGTCTGTGGACTGTTGGCAACTGGACTGTATAGCAGAAGGTGAGGGGAAAGCCGGGACGGCTCAGCGGGTTGAGCGCTCGCTTTGAGGCCATGAGGACCGAGGATCGAATCCCGGCTCCGGCCCAGGCAGGACCCACATGCTGAACTGGGGAGTTCCCACAGTTTGGTTCT
>PVKE010002617.1:18149-80716 GCA_004027555.1 Craseonycteris thonglongyai | reverse complement strand
TGAAACTATATGGAAAACTAATGCTGTCAACTATGGAGACTGCTCTGGGCCCTCCCCCTTCTCTCTGTCTCTCTCTCTCTCTCTGTCTCTCTCTCTCTCTCTCTGTCTCTCTCTCTCTCTCTCTCTGTCAAAAAAACAATAAAAATAAATCTTTTTTAAAAAAAAAAAGAATGGATAACCTGGAGCCAGGAGGAGAGATCTTATCTAGAGATAAAATTCTGTGAGTCGCTTATTTATAGACAGTGATTGAAACCTTAATGATAAATTAAGGAGAAACTAGAGAATAAGATGAGCAGACCCAGGACCAAGCTTAGAGGAGCTCTGTAACCACAGAAAATAAAATTGTGGAAGAGGAACCTAAAAATAGGCGCGCGGACACACACACACACACACACACACACACACACACACACACACACACACACACACAGAGGTGCAGGTGCCAAAGAGAAAGATTCATATCTTGGAAAGCAAGCTAAGAGACTGCTCCAAAAAGGCAGTGACCAAGAGTGCTGCACGCAATTCAAAAGTCGTATGTGATAAAACAACAACAAAAATTATCTTTGAGATTAGCAATATATATATATATATATATATATATATATATATATATATATATATGTTGTTTTTTAAGCTTAGTTTAGAAAGAGCTATTTCAGAGGAGTGATGGGACCAGAAGCCAGGTTAAATTGTGCAATTGGATAAGTGTTAAATGGAAAAGAAAAATAGTACAGTAGACGGAAAGAAATGAGGGAGGGGTCCAAGGACCAGGATATAGACTGCCATTCAACTGACAAGAAGAAGCTGTCTATACAACATGAGAAGAAATAATCAAATGTGAAATTTTCCTGAGAAAGTCGACTCTGAATAGTGTTAGTGTTAGAAATGCTCTCAGCAGGAATGCTTAGATTTTAAGTATCAAAATCTGGTGATGAACTGCATGACCAAGAAAGAACCTAGAAAATGGCCCAAGGCAAGCTGTTACAGAAAATACTTGCATCAGATTAGGTATTTTACAGTATATAAAAAGAATTGTCCTTTGAAGTTGTCTAAAATTGTTCATTAAGGGAAAACAATTCTGCAAACTTACAGACTTTTTTCCATATGCTCTCCATATGGGTGGAGAATAAGAAAGGGTGACAATATTAGAAATCATCAATAATAGGTCCAACACTTCAAATATAGGGGAAAGTCAAATGATTTGGAGTTGGTGGATACAGGGCCTTTAGAAAAATTATTTGATCCAGTGCTCTTTGCACCAAACCATCATCCATCCTGCCTCCCATTAAAATATAATTTTAGGGATTTCAAGATAGCTCAGCAGGTTGAGCACTTGGCCAGGCAACCCTGAGGTCTGGATAACGAATCCCAGCCCTGGCCCCATTCAAATCCATATGCTGAACTGAGAAGCTACTGGTAATTGCTGGAGTAGCAGTGAAAGCTCTTGCCTCTCATGTGGGAGATGACCAGTTCAGTTCCACCCGCTGTGGCCCCACATCCACCTGTGTGGAATGAAACCACGTCACAGCTAATGATGTACAACTATGGAGACTGCTCTGGGCCCTCCCCACTTTCTCTCTCTCTCTCTCTCTCTCTCTCTCTCTCTCTCTCTCTCTCTCTCTCTCTCTCACTTTGCCTCAAAACAATAAAATAAATCCTTGAAAATATATATTTCTAAATATACTTGTAATGGCTAAAGCAATTGCTATACATGTGACTTCTCTTGATGGGGACAGTCGGGAACACACTACAACCTATTTTAGCCAGAGGTAGAGGAACAGATACCATCACTTCCCACCTTTTATCTTGATAGATTGGATGGACAGGTGGATGAGTGGACGGGTGGAGTTTCTACATTTTGAAATAGAACAGGTTATCTCTTTATTTGCAGTTAACAAATGGTAAGGAGCATTGCATGGAAAATAGTTCAACTTCCAAGGTGCCTAAATTCATGGGAGCCACCCAGTGAACTCCATGTAGTAAGTAAGAGTGTCAGCCCTTTCCAACTGAGGCAGAACCTATCTCCCTGGCATATCATTCACATGATTTGCTAACATGTGGTTAAATGTTTTCTTCTCCTTTTTTTTTTTTTTTCTTTGTGGTTGCTCCTCTTGTGCCAATCTGTTGATGGTAAAATTAGGGCTTAGTTTTAGGGATACAGAGAAATGTTCTCAAACCTGCAGCAGAGCCTTCTGTTACAGCCGGGTTGAACAAAGAATCCTACACTGGGGGACTGGACATGTGGACTCTATCCACTGTGGGTCTATGCTTTGTTAAGGCAGGATCTGGTCTTTGCTGAATTCTGTGAGCTAATGCTAATGCGTTTATCACATAAGAACCAAGCATTTGCTAAGATTTTTAATTAGAGTTTAGCATATTTTAATTATAAAAAGGAAGTGAAATAAGCCCAAATTCCAGAAATTGAGTGTCAGGAGAATAAAAAAGGTCCAATAATTATTGTCTCCTTCAATGAATGAGTTCAAAGGAAAGAAGCTGTAAACTAAAAAGTTCCTTGATCATAAAAAGTATAACTGCTATATAATATGCCCCAAAACTTACTGCACTATATCCTGCCCTTTGAACTAACTGCATGAAAATCAAAGGTAGCAGGTCTGGAGTAATTCTGAAGTCATTTTGTTATAATTTAAAGTAATTGGGATTTTTTTTTACAAAGGTTGCTGTAAAGAAGGATATATAGCTTTGCTATTCTTTATGACTGTTCTTTGAATTACACCTCCAGAATAAAAAGTTTGAGACATGGCTGTTAATTTATAGCAATATATCCATCCCACCATCATGGGCTAGCATTACAAATGAGCAAAGGGAAAAAACAACCTCTGGGTAAAATGAGAAATGCCTATGAGCACTCTCCCCCAGTTCAGCCTCATTTCTATCCAAGTGCACATCCACCACACAGATTCTAAAATAGCCCTCTGAAGCCAAACTCCAATCTGCATCTTGGAACCAAATGGCAACTCATCTGAAATCTTGAGTGCTAAGTGAAATGCTTTTAAAACATGCAAGAATCTTAATTAGTAAGGGATGGGGTGAGGGTATAAGTGTGCTATTAATAATTAGGCAAAATTGAAGCATGATGACAAACGCTCTAACTGCCTGTCTCTGAGACACTTGCCGGGGTAACGCTTGTCAGTTGCTGCCTCCTTAGCACAAATTACATTTGATCTCAGGAAGGGCTCTTCAGAGCTGAAGAGTATAAAGATGTTTTCAGTATCTCCTCTTTCCTTCAGTGCCCCTGCTGTGTGGGCCCCACCATAATTAGATGCTGGCTTTTAGTGGGATGCTTTGAGTATTCAATTATGTCACGCTATTGAGTTGCATTGACAGCCTTCCTTCATGTTTGACAACTATCAGTATGAGACACGGCCTTAATTCAGATGTAGGGGGAGGAAAAAATAAGAATGGTCTAAATTTCTGCTTGACTCCAACTAAAACCACATCTCTTCCTCTATTAAGAGAGTTATAGACCAAACGCTTGTGGTTCAAAGTATGCTCTGAAGGCTAGCAGCAGGATCAATCACCTGGGAGCTCTTAAAATGCAGAATCTGGGGCTCCATCTCAGATCTTCTGCACCAAAATATTTAATTTAACAATATCCTGGTGATTTGTACGCACATTAAAGCTTGAAAACCATTGATCTAATGCCATCAAAATGCCTGTGGTCATACTCAATGTTTAGAAAAAACTTACTGGTTAAGAAACTAAAAAGAAAAAGAAAAAAAGAAAAAGGTAGGTGGGAATGATGTCCTTGTTTTGTCTCTTCACCAAGAAGAGTTTTAACAATATCCAAAGAAAAAGTCTGAATATAACTCATGCGATAGACATCAATGAGGCCCACCAGACCTTCCATTTCTCCTCTCATTTCAAGCACGTGAAAGTATTGCATTTCCCCATCCCCTTAAACTTGGGCACGGTGAGGTGACTTGCTTCATTCAGTGAACCCTGAGTGGAAAAGCAGGCATGCCGCTTCCCCATGGAAGCATTTAGGAACTAATGTACCATTTTCCACTCTCTGTTTCTTTCTCTTCCACAGCAAAAGTGTTCAGGGCAGCACATGTTAGTGAGGAGGTGCTATGAGATAAAAGAATAAAAGAAAGATACATGAAGGGAGAAATAGTGTAATTTTTTGTATCCTCACTGAAGTAGTAAACAAAATGGACAATTTTTTAGCAATATTCAAAGAAATGAGCTAGAACATAACTCTACCAAGACATGGAGAATAACTGTCCCCAGAGAGATGCCTTTACCCTGAGCAGATTTTATGTGAGTAAAAAACAAGCCTCTGGGATATTGCAGATTTATGATTGTAGCATAACTTCACCTCTCCTACTGATACAACTTGTAATGAATAAATAAAATGAGATAGAGAAAAGTAACCATTGCCATTGGACAACAGAGATTTAAAGAGTTTAAAGGTACAGCCCAACCTCCCCTGAAAGACATCCATGTCACCGTAAAATCCAGTGTAACTGGGGAATGCCCTGTGACCTTCAAACGTGGCACTACATGCTGCAAAACACTATCTAGTATTTTGAGTTACAGCTTGTAGAAGTAGGACAACAGTCCTTTTTTGGTTTAGAGGAGAATAGAGAGACTAATCCTTAACCTTCTCCTTTTCTAAAAATTCTCAAATATACTGCTTTGTACTCATTGTAAGCTTTACCCGTCTTTTTCTAAGGTATTTAAAATCATCTACAGGTTCAGGATATAGCAAGGATGTCAGTGGAGATGATTCCTTTCCTATTAAACATGAATATTCCTGGACAGCAAAAGTAGAATTATACTGGTTTTATTCATTATTCTTTATCTACAACTCACTGACTTTCAGCAGAGACAGCAGTGAAGCTGCAGCTTACTTTCACTTTTGAAAGCATGAAATAACATTGTACCTTGTTAAATGATACTGAAATGTCCCTGCTGGTGTCACTGGAATTTCTCTGGGCTCAGAGAATATAATAAAATCTAGAGAATCCCCACTGTCAAGTACACAGAAACCTCTCTAGATCTTCTCAAAGTTCTGTTGTCATTATATGGCAGGAATTTTTAAATGCTGGACAAATGCTATAGTATTTGTATTCACTTCTAATTGTTTATAGCTGGAGTATGAATATCATACTCCAATTAAGACACCTATGCAGTAATAAAAAAGGACCCCTCAAATACCGGCTCTACCAGGCAATGCCATTTGATGGAGAAATATTGATATTTGTAAGAGAAATACTATTACAAGAAGATACAGTAGTTATTGGAAAAAAAACTCATCAACACAAGTCGTTGTGAACAGAAGATGTATTACGCTCATTTGTGAGGAAATTTTATGACAACTTTGAGGCAAAGGACATGATTATTTGATAGAAGTCTGTTCAATTTTCCTAATCAATGCAACAGAAAATGTTAAACATAAATCAAGGAAATTTATTACGTGTGAAAATGGCACTGACAGTATATTGCTTTTAAAAAGAGCTTGACCCTTTATTAAAGATATGCTTAAACATTTCAGAATAAATTGGTCATGGACTCTAGTCTTTGCTTCCTTGTAATCTGGGTAGAGGCGGGGTGCAGTGTCTATTACAGAGACAAAAACAAGATCGGCCAGTTATAATCATTGCTGAGTCTGGGTAATGGGTGTATCAGATTTGCTATACCATGCTCTCTGTTTCTGGGAATGTTTAAATACTTCCAAAATCAGTAGTAAAAAGCAAGCACAAACCAAAGTCTGTGAATTAACAGCTTGCTATGCCAAGCCCTGTGACCTGCAAATCACAGTGGGCCAGCAAAGGAAAATGTGCATAGTTAAATCCAACCACCTCGTTATACTGCCTGCTTGCCCTGCACACAGGGCTCTTCCTGATTAAATTTAATCAACTACACTAACTTACATTTGGTAGTTGGATATTTCTGGGACATTTCAAAGAAATGTCTCTTGATGAAGAAAAAAGAAAAAGTTTTTCTAATAGCATTTAAAGCTTGTTCTGAGGTGCCTTGTCCCCATAGGCTCTTCTCTTGTGCCCCACAGTATGACTGGCTCTCAATTTCAGCATGCCTTTTATTATTTTCTTTTTTATTTCCAATGAGTCATCTTTTTCTTCTTCAAATTTAATTGGCGTGTATTACAAGTCTGATATTCTAAGCTTGCTCATACTTACAGAAATTTCCTTGGACTTCCAAAGTAAATCCAATATACTTCAAATTTCATCTTAATCATGCTTCTCTTTGAAATATAAAATTTCATGGCTCTGTGGAAGATGTTTATTCCCTCTAACAGGAATTTACAGAATAGCTCATGAGAGGGTGTTAAAAATCATACTTTCAAAAATCAGAAAATTCCAAAATAGTTTACAGACTAGGATTTGACTGATTTTGTTCTCAGAAATCTACCACAAGGGATAATTGCAAGATAATGCTTTGCCTTCTTCTAGTAATAATGTGTTCTCAAAAGAACAGAATGGAAAGAGGATTTGGACATAGAAATCATTAATAAAAAGATTAAGTTAAGAAAAGTTAAGTCAGTGGTAGGATCAAGAATCAACCAAGGGGAAGCCGGGATGGCTCAGTGGGTTAAGCGCTCACTTTGCAGCGCCGGGGACCGAGGATCGAATCCCATCCCCGGCCCATGCAGAACCATATGCTGAACTGGGAGCTCCCCCAGTTCAGTTCTCTCTCTGTCTCTCTCTCTCTTTCTGTCAAAAATAAATAAATAAATAAAAATATATTTTTTAAAAAAAGAATCAACCAAACTGAGGGTGGTGGGAGAGCAGGCGGGAGAACTATATATATGGTGATGGAAAGAATTGTATACCTGAAACCTATATAATTTTTACTGACCAATGTAACTATAATAAATTTAACAATAAAATAAATAAGAAAAAAAGAAAAAAGAATCAACCAAACTTGTGTCTTCCATCAGGGAAAACCGATAGTTAAGTATATTTTTAAATAATTAGCTTATCTATATATAAAGAGAGTCATCAAGGAAGAAATTTTCATATACCAAGGAAAACTGCAACACTCTATCATCTGAAAAACATCTGCTGTGGAAGTAGATATTTACCAATAATACTTCTGATAAGAAGTTAACATACAAATTTTTTTTTTAAATCATACAACTCAACACCAAACACACATACACACAAACCCACACAGAATCCAATTTAAAATGGGCAGAGGACCTATATAGACATTTCTCCAAAGAGGACATAAATATGGCCAACAGACGTAGAAAGACACTCAAAGTCACTAATTAGTAGAGAAATGCAAATAAAAACTACAATAAGATACCACCTCACTCCTATCAGAATGGTTACCATCAATAAATTTAAAACAAATATGGGTGAGGATGTGGAGAGAAGGAAATCCTTGTATACTGTTGATGGTATCACAAATTGGTATAGCCACTATGGAAAACTGTATGGAGGTTCCTCAAAAAATTAAAAATAAGAACTATCTTATGGCCCAGCAATTCCACTCATGGATATTTACCCAAAGAAATCTAAATACTAATTAAAAAAAAATCACCACCACCACCACCACAATGCTCATCAACAAATGACTGAATAAAGAAATTGTGGTACACTTATACAATGAAGTAATACTCTGCCATAAAAAGAATAAAATTCTACCATTTGCAATAACATCAATGGACCTAGAGGGTATTAAGCTAAGTGAAATAAGACAGACTGAGAAAGACAAATACCATGTGGTCTCACTTATATGTGGAATCTGCAGAACAGAATAGAACAAACAAAAAAGAAGTATACAAATAGATATTGAGAACAAACTAATGGTTGCTAGATGGGAGGGAAGTTGTGGGATGAGTGAGAAAGATGAAAGGATTAGAAAATACAAAATAATAGTCACAAAATAGTCATAGAGATATAAAGTACAGTATGGGGAATATAGTACATAATGTCATAAAAATTATGGATGGTGTCGAATGGGTATTACACACTTATCAGGGGGATCACTGCATAAATTATGTAAATGTCTACCCACTATGCTGTACACCTAAAACTAATATACAATAATGTTGAATGCCAACTATAATTAAAATACACACACACAGTTACAGGATTTAGAATACAGCCTAGAAAATACAGTAAATGGTAATAACTATGTATAATGTCATATGGATGGTAGACCTGTTGGAGTTATCATTTTGTGAGGGGTGTGAATGTCTGACCATTGTTGTTCTGTACACCTGAAATTAATATAAATTAAATACATACATACATGCATACATATCATCTGCTGGAAGTGTTAATTGGTACTACTTCAGAAAACTCTTTGAGAACATCTACTAAAACTGAAAATGTGGATGTTTTATTACCAATTAATTCTACTCCTAAGTATATACTCAACAGAAATGAATATATTTATTTACCAAAACATCTGTACTAATAATATTCATAGTAGCACTTTTGGGATAATCCCAAACTGGAAAATATTCAAATGCCCATAATCAGTGTAACAGATAAATAGTGACATATTCACACAGCCTCAAGAACAGAACACCTTGGTATAAATCATTAATCTCACTGTTATCAATCTCACTGTTTTCAACAAACAGTACTGTCAAGCAAGTGCAAACTACCCCCAAATTCTGACGCAGGATCACAAAGCAATACTTTTAATGTCCCCTGCCTTTAACATGAAGTCAATGTTGTTGAGGTACATTTCTTCATCCATTAGGACAGAAAACTAATTCTATGCCTGGTAGAATTATCCCACAGAGCACACCAAGTTAGACAATTTTAAATCTAGTCCATATTGCCTCCTGAAATTAATACCCTGGAAATAATGTTAGGGTTGCCATATCATTTTCACATAATACCTGAAAGTCTGTGAACCATAAATAGCAACATATTAGTATGAGTATCATTGACAATACAGAAAAATATAGCAACGTTTATTTCCAAATGATCAAGCAGAAAAGATCCTGAAGCAATGAGATATGGGATTAGAGGAAGAAATGAGGAAAGTTCTGAACATAGAGAGAGGTAGCTATCCATCGTATGTGCTGAAGAGAGTGACCCTAACCCAAAGAAATAGAGTACGCATTCTAGTTGCCTACAGGATGCAAGAACTGTGCATGGAATCTCTCTCTACTTCTGGGTTTTGTTTACCCTCCTATAAGCCTGATCTACTTATCCATTCTTTAACCAATATAAACTTTCCCAATACCACATACTCTTTTAAATATATTTGTATACAATATATATATATACATATATTCTTAATTATGTGCATATTATAAGCACGTGTCATATGCCAGTCTCCATAATACTTACAATCCAGGCCACTCAAAACTACGCCCTTCTTCTAATGGACTAATTTGTCTACAAGAAATTTGAAGAAATTTCTAATTTTCACAACTATTTATATAAATGTTAGAAAGATATACAAAAATATTAGGGTGCTTTGGCTTATTGTCAATACTGTCATTTTTTATCAAAATAAATGTGGGTTTAGTATTTTAGGATTAGAAAGTACTATATGTTGAGTATTAAAAAAACTAACAATGTCCAAAAACTTTTAAAAGTAAGTCATTCTAGTTTAAGTGGGCCAAATTTATTCATTAAAATTTGTTTTCTTTCAAAATGTCATCAGAACCAGAGTAAAGGGATTCTTAAAGACATAAACACAGTGTGAAGAGGAGAGGACAGCAATAAGACACTGTTTGCTACAAAGGAGATGGGTATGTAATAACTGATTTAGTAGATCAAAGCTAAATCCTCTGCTAATGGAGGAGAAAACTGTGATATTACCTTATTTCTACCACAGAGTCCTTGCAGGATCAGGAATTAGCAACATTTGATACCTCTGGAAATGAGGAAGAACTGGGAAAGTAAGCTACAGTTAAAAGGAGTAGGAAAACTAAGAAGCAGTAGATCAGTAACTAGTTGTATAATTCATGTTGCTGGGCAACTTCAGTTCCCCTCAACTCAGCAGAAGTTTGTAGAATTCATCTCTGAGGATTGGAGGGATGCCAAGCACAGCACAAAGAATAAGTACCTATCTTTAATTTTAAACTGTGTGTCTATATTTATTTCCAATTCTAAAAGAAAGAACTACAACTTTACTCCTGAAATTCAAGTAACCAAATTTTTAATCCTTTGTTTAGAGTCTAAACAAAGGATACTAGAAGGCTCTTCTCTAGAGAATCTGTCCAGCTCAAAGAGAAACACCTAGACATATTGTCATTAGAAATTGCTCCCCAAAACAGACCCAAGTTACCCTACAATAAAGCATAATACCAACAAACACCACATATGGGTGGAGATGGGGGAAGATGGGGGGAGGGGAGGATATTCTAATCATTAGCAGACAGCCAAGGATCACAAGACATCTGAGGAAAAGCCTTAACCTAGAAGACAGAATCCAAACTTACATAAAGAGTGACTGAGGAATTAGACATCATAACAGAAGAAAATCTTAATCATTCTTATTAATACTTTCAAAGAGATGAAAGAAGATACTGCAATATTAACTGAAATTACTTATTTTAGAACATGTAGAATACAAAAGCAGCTCATGAAAATTAAAAGAAATGATGACAGAAATGATAAACCCAATAGAAGCATTAATAGGTCAAGAAGAAGAAACTTTTCCAGAAAGTAGAACAAAAGACCAAGAAATGGAAAATAGCTATGGAAAGATACCGTATTTTCCGGCATATAAGATGACCGGGCATATAAGACGACCCCCTAATTTTACAGTTAAAACATAGGTTTAGGCCTATATTCGCTGTATAAGACTACAGCCTCGGAAGTGGGAAAATATGGTAAATGGTAAAATCATTCAACATAAACTGCCATATTCACATGGTCCACTGAGTGCCCACTACAGAGAATCAAAAATATTTATACCAAGGCATAATTTGGTCTTTTAGAACTTGGGAGACAAAGAGAAAAATGTACAAATCCCTGGCAGAGTGAAAAAAAATGAAAAAGAATGCATCACATAGACAGTATAAGGAATCAAATGGCTTTGGACTTCTCAATAGAAACCCTGAAAGCAAGAACACACTGAAAAAGTGACTAAAAATTCTGAAAGATAATCATGAGTTCCAAAATAATATTCTATACCCAGCTAAATTATGAATCGAGTATGGAGATTTGATATAGACATTTTTAGACTTAAAATGTCTTAAAAATTCATATCCCTCCCACACTTCCTTACAATGCTATTAGGTGATAGGAGCTAACAAAATAAAAGTAAAAAAGCAAACAAACAAGAGACTATTAGTATCAGGGAATAGGTGGCTCAAACAAATAAAAAAATATTAGCATCAGGAAACACAGAGGCAAAGATTTAAGAGTAATTCTCAAGACAAGCAGCTATGCCCAAGGATATACACAACCAGTCCAGGCTGGAGTAGTGTCACTAAAGAGAAAGATGTTCAAGGCTTCTAATCATATAATCCTATTTGCCTGCTGACAGAATGCCTGAGTAAGGCCTTTTATGTATACTTTACATAGTGATGAAGCTCCTGCTCTCCTCTAAATGCCCTGAACCCTGGAGCAGGCAAGTTCACTCATTCCATCTGTCTTTAGATAAAGCTGAGACTTAAAAAGTGATCAATGATCACCTTAAAAGAATAAAAAGGGAATGCTGAGATAGCTCAACAGGTTGAGTGCTTGCCTTGTAGCCACAAGGTCAGGAAATCAAATCCCGGCCCCGGCCCATGCAAACCCGTATCCTGAACTGCAGTGCAGCTGGCAACCATCGGAATGGTGGTTCTTGCCTCCCATGTGGGAGGTCCCTGGTTTGGTTTCTACCCTGTGCAGCGCCACATCCATCTGTGTGGAATGAAGCCACGACACAACTAATAACTTACAACTATGGAGACTGCTCTGGACCCTCCCCCCTTCTCTCTTTCTCTCTCTCCCTCCCTCCCTCCTTCTATCAAACAATAAAGTAAATCTTAAAAAAAAAAAAAAAAGAAGGATAAAAGGGAAAGCAGTCCACTCCCTGATTGCATTTCTATTGGCTATTCAATACTAGGCCTGCTAGATACCTCAATTAGTGATGTGAGCCCTGTTTGTTCAGGACTCAGAATGTTGTGTACTGACTTTTCTGTAAAGGAGGTCTCTTAGGAACTATAAAGATGCCTGAAGCTACTGAGTCAGAAACTGTTCATTTTATCTTTTTGGGGGAGTCTTCATCTAAAGGTAATAGATTTGTGCATGCTACTCAGTTCTTCTAGACCAAGCAATAAATTGTTTAGATAGAATACATAGAAAATAAATCATCTTTTAAAGCAAAGAAATGAGTCAGGCAAAAGACAACTAGTGGTTACCTGGAAAAAAGGAGGCAAGAAGAGAGTGGATGCATTTGGAAAGGGACATACGGGTAACCTCGATGGGTAAAGTCTTTATTTGTTTTATATATATATATATATTTATATATATATTTATATATACACACACACATACATACATACATATATAATGTGTATATATGCATATGGTATAGATGTGTATGGATATATGTGTGTATTATACTTTTGCTTAAAGTTCACAATAAAAAGTTAAAACAAGTGAAAATAATCCAATCACATGGAAAGAATCCCTTTTACTTTTTTCTTTTTTATAAATTTCTGTTGTTTGTTTTTTTAATATTTTTTTTTATTTTGACAGAGACAGAGACAGAGAGATACAGAGACAGAGAGAGAACTGAACAGGGGGAGCTCCCAGTTCAGCACATGGTTCCGCACGGGCCAGGGCCGGGGACTTGATCCTCAGTCCCCAGCACTGCAAAGCGAGCACTCAACCCACTGAGCCATCCCGGCTTCCCCCTACTTTTTTCATTTAACATAATGCAGACATTTTCCAAGTAAAAATATGTTCATCCCTTTTAATGCATTATATAAATGTTCCATTTCTTATTCAACTATGCTCAGTAGGCAATTTTCCATCTTTTAAGTTTTTCTCTTCCTAAAATGGAAACAAGTGTGTCTGTCCCTTTCTCTCTGCTAAGAAATGCAATAACAACCAAGAAGATAAGACTATAAAGCAGAGAACTAGCTAGAAAGCAAGAACTCTGGAAATGGCTCTGTTCTATTTATCAAAAGAGATGACTGTTAGTATTAATATTAGTTTTTACAATTTTGATTTTATATCCATACATTTCTGTATTCCACCATTTTTTTTTCTTTTTTTTTTTTTTGGTTAAAAGTGTTGAGACTGTATAAGTCTAATAATTTATTATATTTATTATATTTATTATAATTATTGTGTTTACACAATAATTAATCCTCTTGAAAATAATAAATAATATGTTGTTTATTAATTTTTATAATCAATCCATAAGAAATGTATAAATAGGGGAAGTCGGGATGGCTCAGTGGGTTAAGCGCTCACTTTGCAGCACCCGGGACCGAGGATCGAATCCCGGTCCCGGCCCTTGCGGACCCATATGCTGAACTGGGGAGTTCCCCCAGTTCAGTTCTCTCTCTGTCTCTGTATCTCTCTCTCTCTCTCTCTCTCTCTCTCTCTCTCTCTCTCTCTCTGTCAAAAACAATAAAAATAAGTAAAAAACTACTTTAAAAAAAAAAAAAATGTATAAATAAAAAATGTTTAAGATCTCCATCACCATTCCTATTATTATACCATTACTTTATATTCCCACTAACACCCATTCACAAGGTGATCGGTGATAATAGCTTGCTGTATATGCGTCCACACATTTCTCTATGAAATCTTTTTTAAAGATAAACCACTTGCGGTACACCGCTCCACACAGCCTCTCTGGAAGCTTCTCAGCATCAAAGATAGTAAGAAACCTGATGTCAGTTGACAAAACTGCAGAAACAAAGGGACTGTATAATAATCTTATTCTTAGAAGTGCTTGTGATTCTTTCCACTTTCCTTTATATAGCCATCTATCCAAATAACTATGCAAATACACAGGTTTCTGTTATTAGATCCACAGGACTCAGTTCCATTAACTTCCGTCTTAGACCATTTGAATTCTTTCAGGAAATCCTTTACAGGCAACTCCCTTAAACCAACTCAGACTACAAAATCCTGGGAAACAAGTTTCTTCCCTGCCTATTCAGAGTAGGCGGCGACTACCATCAACTCCCATGCCTAGGCTGGCTTCAAATCAAACAGTCTCTTCAGAAACCCAGATACCTTTAACTGACCATCAGGGCCTGATACAAAGCACAGCTTTCACAGGAAGACATCAATCTGTGCTTTTTGCCAAAGCAGCACAATGTCCTTCTTGAGTGCTTATTACACAGACACTGAGAAACACTTGAAGCCCAGAATCTTGTCCATAACCCCAGTTCAAACCTCTTTCCACCATTTCTCTTCTTCCCTCCTCCTTCCTGTAGTTTAATCAAAGGGGTTAATGGCTTACAAGAAGTGGAGAATAAAAACAAGACCTAAAATTCTTGCCAAATGACAGGAGAATGAAGCTAGATCTAAGATTCCCAAACATCAATCAGGATCACACAGGCAGTGAACAGAATAAACTAATACATGTTTCTTCTCTTTATAGATCAAGTAGAAAGAAAATACCACAAGCTGATCTGGGTGAGGTCCAAACTTGTTAAAGTTACTTCCAAAATCCTAACTCAATATTTGAAAACTTTGCATAGTGAGCAGAATTAGTCACAAAGAAAGCATCACTTCTCTGGAATTTGATGAATAAAAACTTAGATGTTCTTAACCAAGAACATAAAATTTTATGTTATTTTTCTAAAACTAAATGCAATTAATTTTAAAGACATTCACCTATTTATGAAAAATGGAACAAGTGTACATATTATTCTTTATTCATTTGTCATGGTTTTCATGCTGTGCCATTTTATTTTCTATTACTGCCATAATCAAATTGTGTTTTCCTAGTATTTTATCATGATTTCTACAAATAGATTATTAATTATGTCTTTTGCTGCCTTAGATTTATTGACTGTCACCCCAGTAATATCCTCTGGTACCATGTGAAATATGAAGCTATTAACGAATAATCAAGTGAAAAAGAAGTTTAAATTTCTTTTCTGTAGAGGTTTCTGTATTTCAGGGTATTATTTCCACTGATCAATAGAACAGAACTTTGCCATCATACAACAAAAGTGAATATACTATATTGTTTATCGGTGGCTAGCTATCCTTAAATTTGCTTTCTAATTGGATATTTTAAGTTTCTATTTCATTTATTCAAGAAATCTTTTTCAAAATAGGTCTGTAGAGAAAATATACGACCGTTCTCAGAACTCTACTAATCAGATCTAATTGAATTACATTCCAGTCCTCTGAAGGGAGATGAAAAAGCTTCTCTCTTCTACAACTATGAGTTCTCTGAAACCAGGGATCATGTTTTAGTCACTACCAGTACCTAGCATAATTTTTGGTACATTGTAAACAGCTAAGTAAGTGTGTGATAAATGAATACAACTAAATAAATTAGTCAAAATTAAAGCTACCACCAGAACTAATAATATAACCTATATTTTCAAGTCAGAAATAGGTTTCTGATAAGATGTGGTATTACAGTCAATGTAATATTGTATGAATATCTAATAAACTTATTCATTCATCTATTTATTCAGTTCTTTGTCTTAAAGAGAATGCTTCCTCCAGCCAGATTCCGCAGAGAATAATTTATATACATAGGAAAGTAATCTGTCTTTTCCTTTTGCAGTGACTGAGAGTGAATCCAAAAAAAGGTTGGTAACCCAACTCAATACCAAAGAGAAATAGTAAGGGAAAAGTTAGCCAGCCCCTGCCTGCCAGAATATCTCAAAGACTAGGAGGGAGAGTCCCCAAGCACCAAGTGGAAGAAATCAGTCTCATGGGCACTTCAAAGACATTTTGGCTGATAATCATGACACGTATTTAGTCAATCAGATAAGTGCTAAAACAAGTAAATGAATGATAACGATAACATTATACAATGAGTATGTGGAAGGTAGTAGGAGCTCTTAGTCCAGAAGTTTTGGGGTTTAGCATTAGGGAAGTCTTCTCCAAAATAACGATACTTAGCTGGGCCCAGAAGCATAAGTGCAAGGGGAAAGTCAGTGGCAGAGTTTGAGGTAGGAGAGGACACAATACAGGCTCAGAAACAAGAGAAATCTTGGCATATCCAGGCAATTGTGAGTTCTTCATTAGACTGGACACAAGAGGGTGAAACTGATGAAATTATTGACCAGGACAAGATGTGGTTGGCCTTGTACACCACACCACTGAGCATACACTATTTTCACAGATGTAAAGGAGTCAACAAGGGATTCTAAATTAGAGAACGTTATGATCAAGTTGCATACAGGAACAAAAATTATGTGAAGAATGTATTAGTGAGGGGCAGACTGTGGGCAAAGAAATCAATTTAGGAAGTTATTAAAGTTACATAGGCAATAAATTCTGAGGACCTTAACAAATGTCCATTGCTTCATACAGTTAATCATAAGAAAACTTACAGCCTTTTATTGGTAGCACTTCCCTCTATTCCTTCTCTCCATTGTTTAAAAAGGCTCATTCTATGGGGAAGCCGGGATGGCTCAGTGGGTTAAGGGCTCATTTTGCAGCACCTGGGACACAGGATTGAATCCCGGCCCCGGCCCGTGTGGACCCATGTGCTGAACTGGGGAGTGCCCCCAGTTCTGTTCTCTCTTTGTCTCTGTATATATCTCTCTCTCTCTCTGTCTCTCTGTCAAAAACAATAAAAAATAAATTTTAAAAAATGAATAAATAAATAAAAGGGCTCATTCTCTATTTGACCAAGTATATTTACTGTATCATGAGATTCCCACTTTCTATGATATCCATACACCTAAAAATACTATAGCTAGCCAATAACTGAGATATACTGTATATGCACAGAATCAATTTTCAAGTCTAACTAAATAAGTTGCAAGTTCAAAATAGCATGCTTATCGCTCTGATTTTTTGTTTTTGTTTTTTGTTTGTTGGTTTTACAACAGTCTCATTCTCATCCATCAAAACCTTATTTCAGAACCATACATAATTAGAGAGCGCTGTGCAAACATGAACTAGTAAGTCTATTTAACTCTATCTAGAAGTAGTGGATATTATTGACTTTATAATTGCCCCCAAATAACCATTTGATATAAAATAATTCAATTTATACATGGTCAGAAAAGTACTAAATTTATTTTAACAACAGTTTAATCATTTTTTGATTCTTGAGCAAATCTAGTTACTAAATTATATCATAGTCTACATAACGGGATTTGCATACCATTGCTATTAAGGTTGCTTGCTAATACAGGAAGATGTTTTACACATCAAATAAAATTTTAAAAAGCAAAATAGTGAACATCACAAGACACTTATTTTATTTAGTATGTAGTTCTCAGTACACATAAAATAAAAAACTTTAATTATGTTGAATAGCCAGTAAAAATTACAACTACATAGACCCTACCACTATACAACCCTCATGACATGTGGTAAAATCTAAGATTGAAAATGTGCTTCTGAAATGTTTGTGTTATTCCTTCTATTTAGGTAGCTATTTTATTCTTTTTACAATTTTTTTTTTAAAACAATTTTAGTAAAAAAAAAAAAGATTTCTTCTCATTCTGTCCAGAGAAAGTGAGAGCCTACATTTTGCCATTTGGTATAATCTAAAAAAAAAGGTATTTATTTTCAAATAGCACATAGGTCAGTTGAATTTTAGGTAAAGAAATACAAAACATAAGTTGTAAATAGAAATATTCAACAAGTTAATGGAGGGCAAACTGAACAATGTTCACTATGTCTATAAGCAGAACTAGTAACTGCTGTTATGAAATAAGTCCTAAACTACTATTTTCTTCTCTTAAGGAAGTTTATAATGATATGTGATATTATTCTGTTTGTAAAATTTATGATAGAAAACATCAATAGAAAATAAAAGAGATAGAAAGTTACTTTTTCCAGTATATTACCTGAGTTAAAATTCAAACACATTAGATTTCCTAAGTATAAAATAGTAAGTATAGTGTAAAGTGATCATTTTCTGAGATAATCAATGCCAAAAGAGGAAATTTAGACCTTCCTTAAACACTCATGAAATCTAAAAAAAAGAGAGAGAAGGGAAACAGAAAATGTACAGAGAAAAACAAATCGACAGGATGAAAGGAAGACTAGAAAGAAAACAGTATATTGCACAACGAAAAAAGAAAAGTTAATTACATGCTGAAAGTTCAATTTTAAGTCTCATTTTCTTCCCCTCCCTACAAAGGTCAATATGTTCTAAGTAGAAATGTTTGTTATTGACTTTTTAAGAACATAAGACAGAGAACTGAATTTAAAAAAAAACCCAAAACATTTTGCCTTACTTTCATTCTCATAAAGTTGGTAAAAATAGAAAAAAAAAAGAAAGAAAAAAGTTGTTTAGAAAAATAATTTAAAATAAAATGAAAAGTACATTAAAATATGCTTACATGTATAAATTATACATAGCACATATGTGTTACATGGCAAAACATGTCACACTGAAGCACTGCAATAATTCATCCTTTATATGTACAGTATTTTCATGAATATATAATTAGATATCTTACAAAAATAAACATTTGCAATAATTTCAAGTAGAGAATGAGTTTTTAATGAATCAACTAACTACTCAAGAGGCACTTTACCAATCAACATCAAACAAATAATAATTCAAAAATTATATTGAAGTATTCTGAACTGGAATACACTCCAACAAGTTAGCAATATTCTGCTTCTGCAATCTGCTTTTCATCTCTCTAAAATATAAATTGCTACTGCATAAACAATATTTCGGTAGCTGACAGAGTTGGCAGCTAGGTTGAAGACAGCAGTGGTATTAGCAACCATGACTGATAGCAAAAAAGCAGTTTGCAGAGAGAAAAAAGTATACATTCAAATTTAAGGAATAGCTGTTGTATTTCAGATTCCTTTCAAAAATGTGGGATGACATATTGAGGTCACCATTGATTAAAAAGTTCTATCTGCAAGGGAGCCTTTCACCTCCTCTGAAATCTTCAGAGAAACCCTTTGGAGATGTGCCAGTCTACCCCTTCCTGCTATGGGCACACCATGGGTGCCTAGGGCTAAATTCCTCTTAACTGGGTTCACCCGCTGGATGCTGTGTCTAATTAGAGAATGAAGCTGAAGACTCAGTCCTACTGAATGTAATGCCAGCATAAAACCTCCAATCCACCAGAGCAAAGCTGGACAAGCAAGTTGGTAATATCTGGATGTAAAACCCTCAGTTTAGGTATAGGTTTTCCCCACCAATTTCCTCTAAACTACATTTATTGGTACAGACTATTAAATATTGTCTTTCAGTTAATTCCATAACAAAGCCTACTTTTAAAATACTAAAGACAAACTATGTTACATTTCCTGGGATGCTTTCTCTAAACATTTTCCTCAGGAATTTTTAGTAAGTACCTTATCTTAAAAAAGAGTTCATCTGCTTATTACTTGGTAAAGTGAAAAACAATACATTTGCTCATTTCTCAAAGGAGTGCACAGCTTTCTAAAAGTTCGTAGAAATTTTAATTACCTACTATCTGACTTGAAAATGTTCAAATTCAGTCTGTGTAGCAAAGACTACTTGTCCCTCAATACCATGTCTCCCCTCCTTCTTTACTAATAACATCTGAGTTTAACTGGGAATATGACATCCAGCCCTCTGTCCCCAGCCTCCCTTAGTTCAATGTGCCCTGGGACTATACTCTGCCACTCTGTTTTGGGACTTAATGAAAGTGATGGGTACAACTTCTAGGAGCTTGCTTTCTTCCTTTTACCCATTGCTAGTTTTCATTACTTTAAGAAGAGCAGCCAACTCAGACATGCTGACCATATAGCCTGGTATACCCAGGACACTAATATTTGCTCATTGTTCCAGGGTCTGGTGGTCACCCTAATCTGAGACCATTTGATGGAAACTGTACTGAGGGCAGCCAAGTTACAAAATATGAAAAGCCACTGTTATTTTAGTCTTTGTTAGATCAGGGGAAAGGGCAGACAATATAAAATATTCATCAACAAAAGAAAAACAGAAATCCATGTTAAATTTCAAAATAATACACAATTACTTCCTTCAAGGTGTCTAAAATTTAGTGAGTTGCTGAAGATTTTAATTTCAAAGTAATTTTAAAGAAGTAATTTTAATCATGGCAGATTTTTTTTTCTTTTTTTTTTCTCTTTTTTTATGCTTGGAAACTTATAAAAAAGAAAGCCAGTGGGTGAAGGTGATTAAAAAAAAAAAAAGGTCCATAGCTTCTTAGATGAAGAATTTAACCTGAGCCTTGCATAATAATAAATATGAATAGTCCTTCAAAAGGCATCAAAAAGATTCTAAGTAAAGAGATTAGCATGAGCAAATACATAAAGGTGGTGAGGTGAATGACATTTTCAGAAAATGAAATAGTAGAGTATCAGGTACTGAAACAAGTGTTGTAACTAGGATATAATTTTGGAGAAATTTGAATGCCATTCTGAAACGTTTTGAGTTTATTCTGAAGTGAGTTTGGAGCCACTGAAGGTTTCCCTGAACCTTCCTTGGAAGTGATAGAATGGATTCAAGAGATATCATAATGTTCATATCCATAGGACATATTCTTGATTAGATATTAGACATGATTAATGAGGGAAAACCTTTAATGTTTTTGAATAAGTGGTCTCCACCCATTTTCTGTTATATTTTGGCCCTTTCTTATCCCCATCACCCTCTTTCAATCAGCTAGACTATTGTTTGTTTCTAACTTTCAAAAGCCAGTATGGGAAAACTCAAATGCTGGGGAAGAAAAATACATAGATTTGGAAGAAATCATGAAGAGAATAAGTCAGGACACTGCCTTCCCACACCACATTAACAGAAACATGCCAAGATTCCATAAGGGCTGGGAAAAGAGAAAGAGGCACTGATTGGTTCCCAAGAAATGGGCCCTGTACTGTTACTGTCCTTCAGAACTCCCAAGTAATAGTGTAGGATCTGGGAGCAGAAGGACTATTTAGACTCTGTCCTAAGTAGAAGAATGCAGGAAATCCTCAGATAAGAAATAGCAGTTTGGTGTTGCAAAACTCACAAGATCTTAATCAACTGCAATATTCATCATGGCTCAGCATGGGCAGGAGATCTGAATGGCTCCCATATGTTGAATGATGCAGAGAAGTAGAAGGAGAACTGGTAGATTAGTAAGAGCCTTTCAAACAAGAACTTGAACTCTGGTGAGTAACCACCAGACAGAAGAATAGGT
Source organism: Craseonycteris thonglongyai (assembly GCA_004027555.1). NCBI lineage: Eukaryota > Metazoa > Chordata > Mammalia > Chiroptera > Craseonycteridae > Craseonycteris > Craseonycteris thonglongyai. The sequence continues at coordinate 59,508 of PVKE010002617.1, read as the reverse complement.
ATGATGTGCAAATGTCAGCCTTGCTAGAAAGCACAATGGGTCAGATAAATGCATCCCACAATCAACAACATTATGGCACTATGGGAAACCTTCTAGAACTTATGTTCAGCTAAGCAGAAAAGGTGGAAAAAAACCCTAATCAGAACAATTTTCTGCCAGTTACTCAAAATAGAAATTAGGTTCAATTATAGAAAAATTTAATAAATAATTTTTGTTATCCAGTATTTTAAGAATGATGGGTAATTAATATTAGATCACCATATAACATCTCTAAAATGTCTAGCCTAGGAGATGTAAATAGAAGCTACTACCAACTATGATAGGTAACACAGGTGGAAAAAATTACTAGCCTAACAATTTTCTTTTAATTCTTCCTCAATTAATGATGTGAATAATTTTAAGAAAGAGAGCTGATTCTCAGTGGTGAGCACATAATGCAATGCATAGACAATGTAATATGGAATTTTACATCTGGAAGCAATGTAATTGCTATCACCCAATGTCACCCAAATAAATTTTACAATAAAAAAATTATTTTAAAAAGTTTCTCTTAGTTTCTCTACTTCTTCATTGAAAGATTATTAATTAGATCATCGTGTGGAATTTTCTCTAAATCAAGGTAACTGTAAAAAGTGGATTAAATGATTTATTAAATTATCAGAATTTAATTATAAGTTATAGTAAAATGTAAAATTAAGTTAAAATGAGACTAAGTTAAAAGAAATATAAAATGATTAAAAATTAAAAATTATCCTTGCAAACTAAATGTCTACTTTTAATTAAATGGGTTTTTTTTTAAGATTTTGTTTTTGACAGAGACATGGAGATAGAGAGACAGAGAGCAGGGGAGAGCCTAGAGCAGTCTCCATAGTTGCACATCATTGGTTGTCTACATAGTATCATTCCACACAGGTGGCTGGAGGCCTCTCCCATGGGACACATTCCCTCTCCAGCCAGGGGCCAACCCTGGGGAGGGGCACAGCAGGGGGAAGGGGAGTGAGAACCAAACTGGGGACCTCCTGCATTGGAAGCATTCCCCAGTTCAGAATGTGGGTCCACGGGGCCAGGATTCAATCCTCAGACCCCAGGGCTGCAAAGCAAGCGCTCAACCCAGAGCCATCCCAGCATCTTCTTAATTAAATGTTTTCTGTTGAGTTTAATTATCACTGTTATAACAATGTTGTTTTATAATCTCAATATAAAAGTTTAACAGCACTAATAATTAAACCTTATGAACTAGCATGGAATTTAACCATAATTTACAGGCTTGTCCGACTTCTGGCCCATGGGCTTCATTTGGCTCAGGGTGGCAATGAATGCGACCCAACACAAATTCATAAACTTCCTTAAAGCATTATGAGATTTTTATTTTTGCAATATTTTTTTTTTTAGATCATCCGTTATCTTGTTAGTATATTTTATGTGTTGCCCAAGATAATTATTCTTCTTCCAATGAGGCCTGGGGAAGCCAAAAGATTTGATACACCCAATTTACAATATTATTTCATTGAAAAAATATACTCCATGCACCAAACCAGCTTACCAACTAATTTTGAGAAAACAGAAGGGGGAAATGGAATTGGGGTGGAAAGGAAAAGAAGAAAGTAAAACAAAAGATGAGGAAAAGGAAATGGGGGAAGAGAAGGGGAAATGAAAAAAGAGAAAAGGAAAAAAATAAGATGTCTGCCACCTGAATGTGACTTTAACAATAAGGACAATCAATCTCAAAATTGTGTCCAAATTCTCTCTGCCCCTTAACTTATGTTGCCCAAGTTAGTAAGCATGCCAAGGTCAGAAATGTTCTGTACTCCATATGAAATGACTAAGAGCCAGAAGAGTCAGCAGAGAGGAAGATGAAAGAGAAAATTCAAAAGGGTTAGGTCTCTTGAGACCTGAAGAAATGAAGGGGGGCCGGGGGGGTTGGAGCAAAGACTTCTATCTGATCAATATGCAAAAGTGCAGCCAGGAGGGGAGTTTTCCATGGCCTGTAATCTTTGGAGGCAGGTGCTCCTTGTGTTTTTCGTCACTGCCTCATTTTCAGTAACCTAAGAAACACTGTCACCAGTCCCACCTGTTTTAACAATATCAGGGTGATTGTGGGACCTGATTTTATCTTTGAACGTGTAATGTTTTAAACTCTGAGTATTTAGAAAGAACCAAAATTCACTGATCTCAAGTGTTTTACATTTGCTGGGCCTCAATAAAAACTAGTGTGCAATTAAATATTTTTTTCAAACAGCTAAAAACTGTTACATCCCTACTTTCAGTAATTATAATATAAAGTAAGCATATTTATAATCAGAATTAAAATCTGATTTATTCTTATTTTGAAATCATATCATTTTCTACTCTTATTAGACCATATGACTCACTTTTAGTGAGTTTATGAACATAATTTTAAATAAATTAAGAAGCATTACTACAAATATGTATAAGATATTTACTCTATTTTAAGGACTATTTTGTAGTGCCTTCAAAGTTTAACTGTACTATTTTTCCTATAAATAACATCAAAGATAGATGTTTTACTTCTGTTATATGAGTTCACCATGTAATTACACTATGAATTCTTTGGACGAGAAGAACATATTAAGATGTTATTCAAAGTAGAAGACAAGTGTAAAAATATAGCACCTGATTCATTTACAAGAAAATATTCAATGTCAATGATTAGCATCTAAAATTAAAACAAAGAAATCTATATCAGGTTCTTTTTTCCAGTCACAAAATTTATGAGAGAAAGAAAAATTATTTATGAGAACAACTTCATGGAAAATTTGTAAACACTTGAGATGCCAAAATATTAGGATTAGGTTGAACTACACAAAATTGCAGTATTTGACCATTTTTGACCTATACAAACAGAACCATCATGATTCACCTAAATTAGCTTCTGAACTACAAAAGCAAAATAAATAAGTAAATATTTGTGTGTGTGTGTGTGTGTGTGTGTGTTCCATTCAATTAAAAAAAAAAAAAAACCCTGCATTTCAAATGTCCCTAATTATCACACTTACCGAAAAATTCTCATCTCGAATTATCAAGACAATATTAGTAGCCAACTTAGGATGGCTCAGCGGGTTGAGGGCTCGACGTGCAGTCCTGGAGTCTGAGGATCCGGTCCTGGCCGGGCTTGTGCAGACCCATGTGCTGAACTGGGGTTTGCTTCCCATGTAGAAGGCCCCCAGTTCAGTTCCTGCTGGGCGAGCTTCCCATGTAGGAGGCCCTTTGTTCAGCTTCTGCCCAGCAAGTACTTCCTGTAGGGGAAGGATCCCAGCCCAGTTCCTGCCCTGTGCAGCCCCCTCCCACCTGTAGGGGACTGAAACTATGTTGAAAACTAAGGACATACAACTATGGAGACTGCTCTGGGATCTTCCCCTTCTCTCTCTGTCAAAAACAATAAATCTTTTCTTTAAAAAAAGACAAGATTAGTAAATAAGTAGTTTCATGTGAAGTCTCTCTCCCACCCTGCCCCCAACCATCCAGATATGTAAGATTAGCTATCAGAGGGAAGAAACTGAGTAGTCATAATGATATTTAGTCAACAACAAACCTTGTACATAACTATCGACTAGTGATGTCCTAACCTCCTGTAATGAAAGTGTAACTGACAATGTTGCAGCCATAGTAACACCCTAGCCATCCTAATTGTAGTGTGATGCATTACTCAGGTGTTTGTGGTGATACTATTGTAAGCAAACCTACCAGCACTGCTAGTTGTATAAATGCATAACACATACAATTGCAATACCTGCTTTGTGTAAGTACATACTACGATGTTTTTATAATGACACATCTTTCAGAACCTATCCCCACCATTAAGTGGCACTGTACTTAAGTTATACGTAAAAAAGATAGCCTCTGTGTAATCACACATTTTAGGGAATTCAAAATGAAAAGATGTCAGATTTCCTTCAGATCCTAATGTAAAATTTCCCCCAAAGAATGTGACTCTGAACTCTCTACCTAAACTAGGAAAGCAGAATAGTTCATTGGATGTCATCTTGATAAAAGGAGAATGTTTCCTAGAAGAAAAGAAAATAATTCTGGGAAGAAAAAAAAAGGTAACAGAAAATGCAAACCAAACCATCCAGACTCTCCTCCTTCCCCAGAACCTAATAGGATCAGTCTTTTCTCACTCATCTTTAAAATCAGTTCTGAAGGAGAGAAAGATACTGGAGAGGAGAGATAATAACATTATACAACTACTTTTCCCTAAATTGTACTGTTGCATGTACTGAATAATTCCAGCTCAATTTAGAGAAACAAGTAGAGCACCAAGGATCTATGGGGCCTCTTCTGCCTGACTTTATGGTTTGGGGCAACATAAAAGAGGTTAAAAGACATCTTTAAATTTCCAAGCATTAGGATTTATGGATCTTGATGCTGATATCTTTTAGATGACTGAGTTGTTTGTCAATCCAGTGGCATTTAAAAGCTCAGTGTTCCACTTTCAGAACATTGAAACAATTAGCACAAATACTCTAAAACCTTAAAAAATGACTGATTCTAAATCTATTCTGAATTAGCAAATGCTCCTTAGAGCAGAGAGACGTTAGCTCTTTTGATGGAACCCTTTTAAAAATGAATTCATACTTTCTTGCCCTCTTAAATTATTAGACCCTGACATGGATGATGAGGGACTTGGAAAGCACTGTGAATGAGCTTGAATTGGTATCAGATTATACTAGCTGTGTAATCATAGGAATGTTACTTAATATCTCAGTCTCAAGTTTCTATCTCTAAGCAGTTATCTCTTTGTTGAGTAGGAAAAATGTATAATATACCCAAAATGAAAAATCAGTGCCAAGAACCTAAGTTCTCGATAAATGTTAGTTACTTTCATTTCTTCTCCTCTAACCCAAACTCTACATATGCCTACCCTTTTCCCACCCCACCACAACTGTGAAACATACCTCACAGGTCAACTGTTGCTAAAGTGTTTGAGATACAAGAGGCTTTTTGTACCTACTCCCACTTAATCCCACTATTCAGACTATCTATTACTGCTGGCTTTCTAACTCACTGTCTTGGTGTCTCTAGTAGGGATGCCAATTACCTGGCCTCAATCTACTACTCTCTCCAATCCATTTATGTCGCTTTTAAAGCTTTTGGCAGAGAGAGAGAGAGAAGGCTTGACTCATGTTGGTTGAAACAATTGAGAAATGTATTGTTTTATATAAATTCAGAAATAAGTGAGACTTACCCAGACTCATTCTCTCTCCTTTTACTGCTCTATACAGGATCTGCTTCATCCCAAGACTGCCCTTAGTCACAAGAAGTCTATCAGAAGCAGTGGGGTTGTGGGCTTCCTTGGCACAACCAAAGGAGAGAGAGGGAGACACTTTCCCATGAAATAAAAAAATTTTAGTTGAGTATGATTAGGTTAAGTTAGGTCACATGGACACCCTACTAATGAAAGTCACCTGGGAAATGCATGGATGCTTAAGATTTGTTTATTGAAAAGGTACCACAACAAAAATAGAATTATCATGATTGAATAAAGCTGATCTTTATTCTTGGCATGAGAAATGAAATGGCATGGGGTAGTCAGAGTTTCTTATTAAGATACAAACACTAACAAGGAAAGGACACCAGAACACCTGTGGATTCTACTAGAATGCAAGTTAGATAAGTACCTAAAAAGCCCATTGCAGTTCTGTTGTGCCAATGACTCATTGTGCTGATCAAGTCCAGCAGTCAATCAGTTAGCCTGACTTAGCCTCAAATCCTTCTCCACACAGTATGATAGGAATAATACTTCCAAGACAGAAGTGGGCAAACTGTGGGCCGCATGTGACCCGCTACAGTTTTTTTTGCAGCCTGCCAAGACATCAGATTTTTATGATACAATTTATACCTTTTCTGAAATGCAAAGTTAACTAATAAATGCAATCATTTTAAAAGGTGTGGCCCTCCGCTAACCTTCGTTTCCACAAAGCAGCCCCCGAGCCAAAACAATTGCCCACCCCTGTTCTAAGACATTAAATTAATGTTTCATTCCATGTATATCCATTTGTCCTATTCCCTATAGCTACTTACCCATTGAATCAAAGGCATTAATCCTCTGTAAGAAGGGCTGAACCCAGCCTAGAACGTAAAAGTCATCACTCAGTTTTTTATTTCCACTTAGATTATTGTTGATAAGATAGTTTTTGCTGAGAAAGAAATGGGTCCTCTCAGTCCCCAAAGTTTCACTTCACTAATCAAAAGCAAGGAGGTCTGAACATAAAGCTTTTTTTCCTGGAAGCCATTGTGTAGAGAGGCAGGTGGTAGAGAAAATAGAAAACACCGTTCCAGGTGAGTAAGATGTACTGCTAAAATTGGAGGCGAGAGGGAGGGGAGAGAAAGAGAGCAAGTAAAAGTCAAATGTTTTGCCTGACTTCCCATATCCACCTCCACATCCCAGGCTGAAAATCCACAACAGTAATGTCAAAAACAATCAGAACATTCTGGCTCAAGCAGAGGGTATTTTCCCAAAGAATAATTTAGAAAAATGTCAAGAGCCTTAGCAAAGGCTTCCAACAAAATAGAATAGCAACAGTGAAGTCAAAATATCAGTGTGACAATTAAGCAGACAGAGACACTGAGAAATGATATTATATATTGAATATTAGAATCCAGATGTCCTGTACACTCTAAGGATGATACAGAGGACAGCTGAGTGTACTGGCTGTGAGCTCACCAGGAGCCTTGCAGGTGGGAGGATAGGTTAAAAGTGTAGCCTCCTGGTGAATGACAAGGTGACCCTGTCACAGAAGACCACAGGGCAGATGGCCCAAGCCAATAATAAAATGAGAACCACAGCCAGGCCTCAGAGAAACAGCAGCTCCCTTTCTCAGCCCCCATCACTCCCCTACAGTGTGAGGTAGTCTAGTCCATCAGACATGGGAGCAGTGGTGGCGGTAGAGCTGAGAGCTAGAAACAGGTGACCAGCACAGGTGCAAACACATCAGGACACTTAAGCAGTTAACCAGAAATGGCAAGGAATTGGCACATCTGTGTTGACCCTGCTAAGTTTTTAGCTAAGAGTACAGATTGAATAAACACAACTAATTTTGCTTTCTCCTGAACTTCACCAACACCATACCAAAGAGAATTTGTTTTATGGGCATAAACTCACAGGGATGGGGAACAAAAGAAGGAAATGTATAAAAGCTATAACACAGCTGAACAGATGATAACCCACTTAATAAAGCCAAATCTCAAATTAGTAGGAAAAAAAACAACTGAGAATTTACCCAGTTTATACAATAGACTCCTCAAAAGGTACAAAAGCAGAAAATATGGAACAAACTACCTCTGGTCATATCTGTTTGTTTGTTTTAACAGTTTATTGATATATGATTTACATACCATAATGACTAAGTATGCAATTAAATTATTTTTTAGTATATTTGTAGATTTGTGCAACCATCAGCATAACCTAATTTTGGAACATTTTCAATTTTGCAGGTTTCAGTTCAAATGACCTCTCCTTACAGATGTCCTCCCTGATTATCCTTAATAGACCCACACCCCTTATTTTCTGCTTCTTTTCTGCAAGCACTAAGAATGACCTGCAGTTCTTATACTTACTTGTTGGCATCCTTGTTTACTGCGAACCTTTCCTATTAGAATGTAAGCTCCATAAAGAGGGAGTTTCTCTCTCTTGGTCATCTTTGTAGTTCTGCTAGGAGCACCATACAGGGTCTGACACATAATATATGGTCACTGAAAACATTTGCTGAGTAAATAAACCAGTAAAACATAATGATAGCAGCAGGATACAAGCTCCATGGCATCACGGGGGACCAACTGTCAAGAGAAACACTGAACTGCACTGAAGAGGAATGGAATAGCAAGCAGGAGCACCACTGAGCAGATAACCCTACTGTGTACCTGATATGTGGAAGCTGACCCAACCCTGTGGGACTGACTAAACCCTTTAGGTTCTTGGACAGTTAGGGAGAGTGGGAATGGAAGTCCTCATGAAGAAAATACTACCACTAACTAGGAGTGGTCAATCTCATGCCATTAATAATAATAAAAAGAAAACAAGGGGAAGCTGGGATGGCTCATTGGGTTAAGCGCTCACTTTGCATTGCCGGGGACCGAGGATTGAATCCCAGCCCCGGCCCGTGCGGAACCATGTGCTGAACTGGGAAGTACCCCCTGTTCAATGCTCTCTCTGTCTCTCTGTCTATCTGTGTGTCAAAAAAACAATAAATAAATAAATAAATAAATATTTTTTAAAAAAAGAAAACAAACACTATGAATATATATATACATTATATATATGTATATATATATATATATTGCTAGCAAATTGTTCAAATTGCTTACACTAACACACTAAAATATACAAAGTAAATGTTCCTTAGATGAAGCAACCCCACATCTTGTAGTGTTAGATGTTGAATACAGGGTAGGAGCTAAAATTAATATCCCCGTTCTGCTACTTACTATCTATGTGACTTTGAGTAAGTTACTTAACTGTATTGTGCTTTGATTTGTACATTTGTAAAAAAAAAAAAAAAAAGACATATTAATAGTTCCTATATCGTAAGAGATGTGTGCTAAATGAAACTAATCAGTACAGTGGCTCTCATATCCTGAATGCCTTATGAAAGTTATCTAGGAGTGGTAAAAGTAGCAGGAGTCATGGTTTCAGTGGAAGAAGTGGTTGCAGTGGTGGTAGGTAGTAGTAAAATGATAAAAGAGCAGCCCATCATGCCTGTTTTATGAGGCAAGACAGTCAGATTTAGCTCAGTGCCAAGCTCTGTCAGATACAAAATGCTAAATTAATGCTGAATTGACTTGTGCTGATAATGTTTCCTATCATATTGCAAGGTGATTTGACACAATTGATTTTTCCTCAAGAACTGAGTGAATCAGCAGCTTTGTAGCCCCTGTCATTGGCAAACTGATTCTAAGTGATTCATTCTCAAATCTGGCCCAGAAAGTGTCAGAAGGACAGCCATATTCCTATGTGCATGAAGTGTGTGTGTGTCAGAGAGGATATGCTTTGGACAGTGTCTCCATGTGTTGCAAGAACATAAGAACATCACTCTTAGGAAGTAGACATATAGTGAGCATTCCTCAAAAAATAAGCCATGGTATACATAATTAAGAGAATAGTTCCTTTCAACAAGTCACTATGGCATCTATTAAGAATATCTTCTTAGGGAAAGCCAGGATGGCTCAGCGGGTTAAGCGCTCACTTTGAAGCCCCAAGCACCGAGGATTGAATCCCGGCTCCGGCCCAGGTGGACCCACATGCTGAACTGGGGTGTGCTTCCCGAACACGGTGTGGCCCCCAGTTCAGTTCAAAACAAAACAAAACAAAACAAAAAGAATATCTTCAGGACATGCCGGGATGGCTCAGTGGTTTAAGGACTTGCCTTGTGACTTCGGGGTCTGGGGATCAATTCCTGGCCCTGGCCTGTGTGAACCCATGTGCTGAACTGGAGCATGCTCCCCATGTGGGAGGCCCCTGGTTCAGTTTCCATCCTGTGTGGCCCTGTGTCACCTGTATGGGATAAAACTATGTCAAAACTGATGATATGTGGCTGTAGGGACTGCTCTGGGACCTCCCTCTTCTCTCTGTCAAACAATAAAATAAATCGTAAAAAGAGAGAGAGAGAGAGAGAATATCTTCAATGCTTTCTAGTCAAAGAGAAATGAGAGAAGCTCTCATTTAGGTTTTTGGCTGACTTCACAATTTGTTTGTCCAGTGCGGTCCACTGGCCACGTATAGTATTTAAGGAAACTGGAATTCAGAATGAAAAAAAGTGGTTTTATCTTATAATCTGCATCAAAATCAGCTAGAGAATCAGGGCAAGCCTGTAGGTCCTAGAGTCTAGGACCAGAAAGCAGGGAGCAAGACCAGTTAATTATTATGTTTATGGGGCATCAGGAGAGCGTTCTCTAAAAGAAGAGGTTTCCAGCATAAATAAGGGTAAGTGAGCTTACTTCAAGTTAAAAAAAGAAAAGAAAAGTGTTATTTTAAACAATAGCCTAAAGGATTATTTCCCATTTAATGAAATAAAGCACACATCTAATGAACATTCGGAGAATGGTAAGTGGAATAAAATCAAACACTCAAGATAAGCACAGGACAGAATTATGCAGCCTACACTGTAAGAAGACAAGTAGCAAAGGAAGTAATGACAACTACCTCTTATAAGATGCCTGATCTTTCCACTTCTGGCTCTTCCTTTTTTAAAATATGAAATTTCAAGTACATGTAGGAGAGGAAATTTCCTCCAAATCACTCTTGTGATTTGTGCTCACAAATATCATCAAGTAAGAGGAGATCATTATAATTGTTGCCCTTATTAAAAGACAAATTTGAACACAGACACATGAATAACAATTGAAATTATGTAGCTGCAAGCGAAGGAATGCCAAGAATTATCAGCAGCAGCAGAGACTAAGAGAGAGGCATGCCATAAATTCTCCCTTAAAGCCTTCAAGAGAGCATTGTCCTACCCACACATTGATTTTGAATTTCTAGCCTCCAAAACTATGAGAGAATAAAGTTATATTATGTTAAGCCATCCAGTTTGTGGTACTTGATTAAGGGAGCTCAAGCAAAGTAATGCAAATCCGGCTCTTATTTTCAGCCAAATTCTTTGGGTAGGATGGCGCTTACTCCTCACTGAAGCTGATCATCAAAGTCCTTCTTCCTGGCCCTGCATTTGCTTAAAGAATAAACGTGATTTGACAGGAGCCCATAGGACTTAAGGAGATATTTGTTGAGCTTCTAGGAAAGAAACAGCTCCTTCTTTTTCCTGATTTGATGCCAAAACTCTGTTTTCCTGTTGAATGTGGAGAATGATTTAGCCCTGGAATCTGCTGGCAGCCATCTTGAAACTAACATCGTAACCTCCCTTGCACTGGCTTCAGGATCAAGGAAACAAAGCAGACATTGAGAACAAGAAACTTTTTCTGCCTCGGATCAAGCTAAATTTCACTTGGAAGTTTCATTCACAGGAACCAATACATTCCCTTTATTAGTCAGGGAGTTAACTTTTAAAGAAGCAATCATTAGCTCTTAGATCTCACTGGCCTCTTAAATACACCATCAGACACCTAATCTGTATTAACAAAGATGGATTTAAGATTCCTTCTCAGTGTCCCTAAACCTGAGCCACATTTCTTCCTGACTATAGGCCCTTGAAATTCTTTTACTTAGAGCATTTACCTTAAAAAGCTTTCTATTGTAAATTCTTTCTCTGCCCATTTGAGATTCTCTCCCTGTTCCTTTGAGTAAATCTTCTTAGAAGTTTACAATCCGGGGATGACTTTCTCAAGGACCTGGGAGCCCTCCATTTGAAATGTAATCATCAAAGGAGACAGCATCCCTATCTTCCAGTCTCCCTGGAAGGGTAGGAGCTTACCTTCGATAAGCACCAATTAGCACATACAGATAGTCTAATCACATTGACCAGCATCCCCCATGACATCTTCCAGTAATTTCCACCAGCTCATCTCAGCACTTAAACACTGCTTGCTGCCTTTTATTCCAGGGGAGTAGAGTTCAATCCCTCTATCCTATTACTGTTGTACTAAATAAAGCCTTTCTTGCCTGTATAACTACGTTCAGGGCAATTTTTCTTTTGTATCACAGGATCTCCTCTACTCTACATTCTCCTTTAGAAAACCAGGTACTACACAAGATAGTAAAAACTTCCACAATGAAGTGTTTTGCTAGTGTACCCTGGTCTGACATTTTCCTGAGTAGCACACAATACTGGCTTGTTTTGATGAGATGAGCAGCTCCAGTACTTCACCCAGAGAAGGGGCCAGGCATGGTCAGAATACATAATGCCAGCAGTACTTACTTTCCCACTGCAACTTTGATTTTGTTCTAGTTCATTTCATGCTGTCAGTTTCCTTTCTCTGGCTTCCTCTCACTGCCTTTATGTCTTATCCCTGAAGCTTCCTCTCTCCAACAGCTAAGTTTTCCTCCCAAGTCAGACCAACTGAAGGTCTTTTCTTTAATTGTAGGAAGATACCCGGTAATCAGCTACATCATCTCAAACTGAGTGGGCAGGCTCCTTCAAACAGGAAATGTCTTCTTGTGAAGGCACCGCAATCTAATTGCTAGGAAAGCACACCCAGAGATCAAATACTTCGGTCTACAGGACTGTCAGAAAAGTATCCAGCCACATAATGTGAAAAATAGAGAACTTTACAGCTAGATTTTTTTTTTTTTTAGATAGCCCTTGTATTTCACTCTGAAGTTCTTCTCTTGAGCAGACACAAGGCTCTAGGTGAAATTTTCAACTAAAAAACAATCATATATTTTTAATTTTGTTTTGATTTTACAATACTAACATTTAACCAAGTAAAAACTATAAATTAGTCTTTCAATTTGTGTTGCTCTGATGGCACTGGTAACCTCTCTCAATGCACAAAAATGTTTCAAAGAGGTAATATAATCAGCCTTTAACTTTCTTGTTTCCCCAGGCCACACATTCACACCTGATTATCTGAGTGTTCTGTTTCTACTTAAACTCCCCTTAATTATTCCAAGCTCCCATCATGAGTTTTTGAACTTCCTAGGAATCATCAAGAAAAAAAGACTATGACACAGATCCTCCTCCTCAGAGCTAAGGAGACTCATTCTGGGATTGTGGATAGAATCAGATGCTCTCTCTATTCCCCTCCTTGGAGGAAGACTACCAGCTCAGCAACAGCAGCTTCCAGTGTCTCTCACTTTCCAATACTGGGAGAGTGCAGCCCTGATACTAGCACTAATGAGGGAGCCACTCACTAATGGGTTTGATGAATGATAATGGTATGATCAGATTGTTGACAATAAATTGATTTGGCTATGGAGAATGCCAAGGAGAGGACAGGAGATGACAATCAGTTACCAGGGTGACTTTCGGTCCAGATAGAGGATGAAGATTGTAGTAAGGGCAATCACAGTTCATGAGGGGATTTTAGTCAGAAAAATCACTAGGATTTGTTGATGATTGATTGGGTGTAAATGGAAGGAGTTAGGGAGTTCGAGATTTCAAAAATACCAATAGGTTTCATATTAGAGCTACAGGGTTGAAAATAATAGCTGACATTCATTGATATTTTCTATTTACCTGGCACTATTCTCAGCCCTCACATATAGTCCCATTAATAAAAGAGAATCTTGAGGTACATACTATTGCTGTTATACACATTATACAAAATAGGGAACTGGAGAAGATAAGGAGTTTACTCTAAATCTGGAGCCAGGATTCAATCAAGCCATGCTACTTCAGAGTCCATACTTCACTGAGGAAGGTGTTTCAAAAATAAGATGTTGAGCTCTAAACAGCCTAAGTTTCAAATGCTTTGGAGATATCCTAGGAGAGATGTTGCATAAGTCACTGAAATACACATATACAGAACTCAAACTCAAGAGTGAGGACCAGATGGAATGTAGAAATTTGAATCTTTAGATGTTAATAATAATTGAAACCAAGTGGTAGATGCGATAGATTGACCTAGGGGAGAAAAGGGAGGAGCAAAGTAACAAGACTAGGTCTGGAGCAATAGCAGTATGTGAAGAGTAGGTGGAAGAGAAGAAGCTGACAAACAGGATAAAAGAAGCTTTCTGAGGGGTACAAAGAAAAACAGAAGAATGGTATGAAACACAAGAAAAAAAGTTGTCTATGGTGACAATTTTTACTGAAAGAAAGGTACAAATTTAAAAATGTGTTTTGTTATGATGTGAGAGAACTAAACCTATGTAAAGTCTGGTAAGAGTGAAGCCAATATAGAGGGATGGGTGAAGATCAAGACAGAGGAGGTGATCCATAGACCAGGCCCAAGATACTGCGTACCAAAGGGGTTGGTCCAGTCCACAGTGAAGGAAGATCCTAGATAGGAAGGAATAAAAGAAGGGAAGAAGGACTGAACAGTGAAGCTGAAGGGAGATTTCTGGATTTCGTAGCAAATATTTTGGCCTAATGGTTTTTTATCTTCTAATAAGGGGAAAAGATTATCAATCTCACAGCATGCCATGAGATTTTCTACATCAGTGTTACTCTAGCTTTCTTTGTGATTGAGAATTCCAAACAGTTTTTAGTCCAATAGCTTATATTTATCTATATATTTACTGTAGAAGAGATTAAAACCAAGACATCTTAAAATGCTTTTTTATGACTCTATTTAAAATAATAGTAAAATTGTTAATTGATATAAAAACATATTTTATGAAAAAATACACTTTCCAAACAAAAATTTTGTGACAAGAGTGACATATTTTTTCATTTTTTCCTACAAATCTCTTTAATATTGGGCTTAATACAAAACAGCTAGATTTTTCATATCTGCCTTTTCATTCAATCTGTTGTAGTATGCTCTATAAGTCTAGTAAGCACTCTACTGGCCATGCCAGACAACTGTGTATTTCGCTGTTTGATATAACCTAAAATGGACAAGTGGTAGTTATTCAAAGACGGGTTGCAATAAGGAATCTGAAATCACATCAATGTACTTTTCATATTCTGTTACACTAAAATCCATTGATCTATCTTCATCCAGTCCTCTTTGATTATGTAAGGACAAAAATAAATATTACTAAGTGGTTTACTGGGATCAACACTGTCTAATTAGGTTATAAAATTGGAGACATTGGCAAAAGGTTGCAAACAAGGTATCAGTCAATAATACAATAGAAACTGGAGATTTCAGAACAAAGTAAGTGGTTTGCTGTGAGGATGAGAGGTAGAGCCAGAATACATTACAAGAGGTGGGAAATAAGCTGGGACAGAATTATGGGTTGATTGTGTGCTTTCCAAAGATATGTTGATGTCTTAGCGTGGTACCTGTGAATATGACCTTATTTGGAAATAAGTTATTTGCAGATGGAATCAGGTTAAAACAAGTTAAAATGAGTAGAATGGGCACCTAACACAACATAACTGGTTTCCTTATAACAAGAGGTAAATGCTATACATAAAAAATGACATACAGGGAGAATACCACATGACAACAGGCAGAGATTGGAGTAGTGCAGCTGCAAGCCAAGGATTGACAGCAACCCACATGCTAGGAAGAGCTACAGAAGGATTCTAGAGTCTCAGAGGAAGCATGACCCTGTTGACACCTTGATTTCTATTAATAACATCTAGTCTCCAGAACTGTGATAGAATAAGTTTTTGTTTTTCAAGCTACTGAGTTTGTGCTACTTTGGTACAGTAGCCCTGGGAAACAAGCATAGATGGAGTAGTGGAATATACAGTGCTCCCTCGCCACTTTGCACTTCATGTTTTGCGGCTTCAGTGCTTCGTGGGTTTCCCCCAAATATTCATCAAAAAATAAAAATGAAAAAATACAACCATGTCGGCAGCCACATGCAGAAAGGAGCGTTGTTTCATGTGGATGCGCGAGAGAGAAGGATCCCTGCATGTCAAACAAAGAGATGAGGTGACTCAGAGTCCATCCCACGGGCTCTCATAAAGGCGCGTGATGGGTTTCCGGTGCCACATCGACCAGTGAGAGACCGATGAAGACCTCCTTGAGATGACAAAGTCTGCAAGTGAGGAAGAAAACGAAGAGGAAGACGAAGAAGAAACTGAAAAGCTGGCCTTACCCTGGAGAATCTGCAACAATTGTGCAACATGGCAAGAGCGATGCAACAATTTGCACAAGACATGGACGACAATATGGTTCGAGCTGTCGAGTTCAGCCATCGCGTTGACGGGGTGATGTCCTTGCACAGGGGAATTTTGAAGGAAAAGAAAAAACAAAGACAACAGCTCCCCATCACCATGTTTCTCTCCAAGGTAAAGCCCCCGGCTCTCCCGTCAGCGCCTCCAGCAGAAGAGTCTCCGAGGGAGCCTAACGCTTCTACGAGTCACGTGACAGCCTCTCCTCCGCCACCCACACAAGACTCTTCGCCTCTCTCAGAAAGCAATGTTGATTCATGTTTATTACTGCATAAGGTTTTGTCATTCACCTTATTAATTAGCACTGACACGTTTAAGTAAATCCATATACTGTTGTCATTTTTGTCTTAAATGAGTAAAGTATGAATACTGTTTACATATTTAAAACATTCTTGTACCCGCATACACGAAAATTCCTAGGGGCAAATCCTACTTCGCAGTTTTTCAGCTTTCGCGGAAGGTTCTGGTCCCCATTAACCGCGAAAAATGAGGGATCATTGTATTATGTTCCTAATTACTCATTCTTTCTTTCCATAAGAGGTATCCTTCATCACTACCTACAAGTATTGCCATGTGACTTGCAGTACCTATTATGGGCATGAATATACCTCATTGCTCCACTGAGGTTGATCTTGATCACATGACTTGCTTTGGCCAATAGAATGTGAGTGGAAGTGACATATGCTGCACTGGAGCAGAAGCTTTAAGAACCACTAGGTATTTTTACTTATTCTCTTGCCCCTTTCCTTCTGCCAAGACAATGGCAGGTCCCAGAAAGGGACTGCTTGTTCCTTTAGACTGGGGCTGTCTCTTTAGCCTGTGTTGGAGATAAAACCAAACTGAATGACACATAAACCTATAGATATTTGGGGTCATCTGTCACTGCAATTAAAACTAGGGCTTGAAATCAATACAAACAAATGAATTTCTCTCCATCAGGCCTAGTGTATTACATATCAGATTGTCCTCATATTAATTAAATAGTTCTATCTGTGCAAGTCTTTTCATTATGCTCTAGTACTCTACTGCTTACTGCAAGCAAATTACCTCAGGTTCTTTACTATACAAAATTTCAGTAATACAAATCTAGCTCATAATTTTATTAAAATTCTCAGTTATATATACTGGGGGTGCCAAAAAAACACATACACATTTTAAGAGATGTTATCTATGTATTACTTTTCGAAGTTGAATTGAATCATGGTAACAATGTGTAGTACGACATTTGCTCAAAGATGGTGTTGATCAAATGAATGCCAGTGTCACCATGTGAAAGGCAAAACAGTCAAAAAATTGGCAGAAGCATGGTTATTGTTCGAGGACCACAAGACCATTTTGAAGTGCTGTTTGAAATTTAAGAATGTTGTGGAAATACAACGACAATAGAGGCATAAGTACACAACAGAATTTCTAACATGCCTAACAACTATGCATTTGTGGTAAGTTTGACACACATGATAAATTGAAACAGCATGCACAATGATACAAGTGGACACTTCGGTCAACGTTGCTCAAGCAACTAGTTTACCATAATCAGAAGTGTCTGGACACTGATGGTAACCACTTTGAGCACTGCTTGTAATTACAGAAGTCAAATGTGACTTGTATTCATCTGTTATTATCGGTATATATTGAGGATTTCAAGTTTAATAGTTTCTTTCCTTTCTTAAAATGTGTATACATTTTTTTTTTGGTACCCTTGTATATTGATGTAATGTTCAGCTTCTGCTTCTTACATAAATGGAGCCATGACATTGTTACACCTTAGCTCTGGGTGGGAGATGTTGTACATGGGGATGAGAGCTGAAAGTATGAGGAAGAACATGGACAGCTAAGTTGTTTTGCAGCTTTATGAATGTGGCCAAATTTCTTAACCTCTTAGAAACTAGTGTCTCAAATTTGCAAGAGAAAACTAATGCTGCTTAATATCTGAGGAGAAGCACTCAGTGAGTTCAATAAATAAGGGTAGATTTTTAATATTTTATTTTGAGTCCAGTCCTCATGAAAAGACAATAAATAGGTCAGAAATTGCTATAGACTGAATATTTGTGTACTTGTGATATTTCTGTGTTGAAATCTGTTTCCCAACATGTCAATAGTAGAAGGTAGGGTCTTTGGGAGGCGATCAGATCATTAGGGTGGAACCTTATCAATGAGATTAGCGCTCTCTTTTAAAAGAGACCCCAGCAAGCACCCTCACCCTTTCTGCCATTGAGGTTACAGCAAAAAGGACAGCTATCTATGAACCAGGAAGCAGTATCACCAGACATGGGATTTGCCAGCACTCTAGTCTTGAACTTCCCAGCTGCCAGAACTAAATTTCTGTTGTGAAAGCTACCTGGTCTATGAGATTTCTGTTATAGCAGTGACGGGACTGAGGGAGAAGTATACCATAATTACTTATAAAATGGATCATAGAATACCATATGTGACTTTTATTCATTCGACAATTATTTATTGATAACATACTATGTGCCAGGCATTCACCTAGTTGTGGGAAATATAGCCATTAAAAAGGCAAACAAAACCCCACTCTTGTTAAGCTTGGATTCCTAAAAACTTGTGAAGTTTATTTCTATATCTATTTTGTCATGAGGCCTTGAATATAAGCTTTAGTTGTTGTTAATTGGTACTACTACTTTTTTAAAAGTACATATATGCTATCGTTTCTAATGTGATTCTAAGGCTTCCACATTGCCTAATTTTTCAACAGTATAATAACCATAAGTGGTATCAATACCCATTTAGAATTACATTAACAGCAGTGACTTTATAGTCCCTGATGGATATAATCAACAATGAAAAAATGTTTACTAAATATTAGTTAGTCTACAGACATCAATGATACTTTACCATTCATATAATGACAGACTTAACAGACAATTTGAAAGAAATGTCACTTTCTTTATTCAAATAGTGCAATAGTGCAATTAAAACAAGACATTTGTCTTTAAATGTGCCTTCTCTATCACTACTAATGCACTGGGTCATTAGCTCCAACACTCTGAATAGGTTGTCACTACCCTATTCTAATTAATTAGTGTACCAGATAATATATAAGAGCACTTTGTACTGCAGATAATAGTTGATAATTTCTCCTAAAAACAGAGAGCAGTTGTCTTACTCTTTGATGGCTACAAAGAGGAAAATTATATATATGATGTATGTGTATATATGCATTATATATATATATATATATATATATATATATATATATAAAGTCAAAGAGCAAAGATCATCATCATCTCTCTAGAAATTGAAGATAATCTCTCAAAGAGCAAACATAGCCACACAAGAACAAATATGTCAAGAGTTTTATCCTCTTTTCTTTTTTTTTAATCACAGGGAGCAAATAGAACATGGCACTAGCTGGCCTGGTGATCATTTCATACTTCTTGATACACAGTTCAAATCCAAATACTTAAGCAATATAACATTTTCTTGTAATGCAGGTTGATACTCTGTCAAACTGAATCAATACTGAAATCATATTCTTTACAGAAAAAGGAAGATGTGTTTCTCACAGTGATGGTGTAATTCTAAACATTACAGGATTTAAACTAACTCCTCTGCTGAATTCACTAACTTCTTAAATCTATCTTGAATCTCTATCTATAGACAGTTACTACAGAAATCATCAGGTTATACCAGCAACAGAGAATGTTCATATTCAATAAACCTCAACTAAATCAGCCATGTATAAGATAGGCTGCTAGGTCCTGGCACTGAGAGTCCACCCAGGCTGCCAGTTGTTCAAGATCTAGCAGGAGAGACAAGTAAGAGAAATTGTGAAGAACTAGGAAATAGTTGGGCTACCCAAGAATTAGGCTTTGAAGTCAACCCAGGGTCTCATATTTGAACAATTTCCTTTGGTACATGTGGATATTGACAGGTGATGGATCAGATCAGAAATATGCAAATTCCTTTTAAAATAGTAGAAAGCCTCCTATGTTAGAAATGTATGGCTGATTTAAAGTATTGTGAAAAAAGCAAAATCTTGAATAAATGAATGTTAGATTGTTAACATTAAATTTGTGGTACTATTAAATTAATGTCTACAGCATTTGGGGGAGAGACTGATTTTGAATGTACCACTATCCACCATGCTATATCAGACTTCTAGGCAACCTTGTTTAATTTGGATTAAGGTATTAACATATGTGAAGCCAGAAAACTTAAGACAGAAGAAGGGGAACAATGGCTCCACTCCAAGATGAGCTATGGTATAAATCAGAATTAAATTGTTACTGTTTTATATTCTAAGAGACCAGGAGGTCTCAGAGTTAGGGGCTCCATCTTTTAACCAAAATACAACATGATGGTTTACTTTGGAAAAGAACTCAAAAGAAATAGGTTAGTGCTGGCAAGGATCGATTTTTGGCAAGGATCTGGTGTAGTAGAGAACTTTACTTTCAAGTAATCTCTACCAAGTACCAAACTATTGAATCAGTAGTGGAGACAATTCCATTTGGCCAGTTATGTGAGGTATCATGTGCAAAAACATAAGCAGTTTAGACTACATTGTAGCTTTTGATTCTGGCCAGTTGTCTGGCTAATGTGCTCATTGTTCAGCTTTGCCTACAGGGAGAAAAAAAGGCAAAGCAGTCACATATATCTGATTTGCCTGATACCTCAATATATCATCTTAAATAAATAACATGATATTCTAGCTTTCAGAGTAGTCTTGAGTTTCTTGGTATGAGTTGTATAGCTCTGCTACCAGCTGTCTATTTTAGGACCCAGATTAAAAGAAGGTCCTGGTCCTGCAAAGCAAACTACAGCCTAAGATAAATTTACTAATAAAATGCAACCTGTAAGGAGCTGCTTTGAACGATATGACACCTCCAATCCTGACATAACTAACTGGACCAATGATTGGTGTCCAAACCAGCAGGTTATAGAGAGCCTTAGCACAATAAGCAGGTGATAAAATACAGAGTCTGTCAGATTTTTTGAAGAAGATTTCAACATAACTTCAAAAAGAGTCAACAGATATCAAGACGAGTAACAGTGGAGAGATACAATGGGAGTCTAGTAAACAGAAGCCAAGAGAAGCCAAGAGGCACTATAGCAGCAGAAGTCTTAAGTAAGCAGAATACATAAGGTTCAGTAGTGATGAGCAAAGACAAAGCTGAAGAGGCACCATAACACTGGAGAGGATGACTGAAGCTAAGCCCTGCACAAAATCCTGGTTTTCCTTGGGACCTACCTATAGTTGTGGAAACAATTCCTTGTGTGTTATTTCTGTACCCATCCTTCCCAGAAAACCCCACTAAGCAAGACAGCTAATAGTGATTTATTTTTTGCAACATGGAAAAGTCCAATATAATTTTTTGGAAACACTGAACTATAGACCTTGCTTGAGCAACTTTTTTATTTTCACAAGGCTGTTTTTAAAAGATGATAAAATGGCTTTCCATGTTCATGTGCTAATACATTAAAAAGAAAAACCATTTTTTGAATGAAACTTTCTCTAATATTTTTTCAACAAAACCATAAAACATATTTTTATAAATGTGTGACAAAGTAAAGCAAAAAGTTCTGAACTGATTGCCTCTCTTAAATAGAAAATTATTATTTGTCATATATTCTGGAACAAAGCAAAATAATTCAATTGAATGATTTTCCAACCCATGAGATAGAGGATACATGATGTATTTTGTCACTTTTGATGTAACAGAGTGTATATATTATATTTTGTGAGGTTCAGTAATTTGATCCAAGTATAATCATTTAGTTCAATTTATTCCTGTCCTTATATAAAACTGTTCAATTCTCATTTCTGTCACCAATTGAGTCTCCAGCTAAAAAGTACACTTTCCTTGAAACTTTTAATAAAAATCTAACCTCTGCTTAATCCTTCACTAACCACAAGATTTATCTCAAAATAGAGAAAGAGAAGTCTCTCCAATTAAAATTAATATATATATTTTAAAAAGCTTGACCACTAGCTAAGCAATAGGCTTAATGGATAATAGCTTCAGAGACTTTTTTTTTTTATTTCAAATTGGAGAAGATTTATGGCAATGCTGGTTATTTATGATAAAATGGAAAATTGTTATAAGGGAGAAATCACTGTAGACTGGAGTTTACCAAGAAAAATGTCTTGGTGAATATGAGTGCTGGTTTGGGCTCTGCCTGGCAGATAGGATTCCAATGGGAGAGAAGAGGGCAGACCATCTCAGGCCCTGAGACATTGAGTCATGCAAAGGTTTCACCCATGTGCTGTGGTCAGCATGGAAGCAAAACAAGCTAGGCAGTGGGGTTCGTTGGTGAGAGATATAGAATACAAGGCACAACTACTTGCGCCCTTAAGAATTGTGGACCTTAAGTAGCAATAAAAGTGGTTTTAGGAAGAGAGATACTGCCAGCAACAGGATCTGCTAGGATACCACTGTAACAAGCTAAGTGTAACATGACAGATTATCAGAGCACAGTCAGTTGGAATAGGGCAAAGGGCAAATTAAACAGACATAATAAGTGAATGACTCTGAATTAATGGATTAGGTGATAGACACAAAAAGAGTTAAAGATAACAATTAACCAACCATCAAAGTCGGGGGGCGGGGGGGGGGGAAGTGAGGGAGATGATGTGTTGGGGTGAAGAAATTGTAATTTAGAAATAATCAGAGAGCTAGCCTGGTAGAAATGAACATAAGGAAAACAGTGTGTCCTGGTAGGTGATGATCACATGAATTCAGAACCATTCTGATGTGCTCACAAGCCACTTACAAATGCACATGTTGTTTTGTAATCTAGTAAGGCTCGAGTTCACATCCATGCCCCCAATCAGGTAGCAGCTTATCAGGCTGGTCCAAAGAGCAGAAAGTATTATGGGTGTCAAAGTGCTGTCATAACATGCTAATAAAACTTATTAATAAGAAAATGGTGGGGAAAAGCTGGGATGGCTCAATGGGTTAAGCACTCACTTTGAAGCCCAGAGGACCGAGGATCAAGTCCCCGCCCATGCGGGCCCATATGCTGAACTGGGGTGTGCCCACCATTCAGTTCTTGCCGGGGCCTATGTGGAAGGCTCCTGGCCCGGTTCCTGCCCTGCGCAGCCCTGTGCCCACCTGTGGAGTGAAACTATATGGAAAACTAATGCTGTCAACTATGGAGACTGCTCTGGGCCCTCCCCCTTCTCTCTGCCTCTCTCTGTCTCTGTCTCTCTCTGTCAAAATCAAAAAAATAAATCTTTAAAAAAAAAGAAAAGAAAATAGTGGACACATGAGACTCAAATAACAATACTGCATTTCTAAAGACACTAGAATCTTTTCCTCAAAACAAGGTACCCTGAACTCTCCACCACCCTAGCCCATAACAGCAACTCTGACTAGCATTTATTTACCACATTTGGGGCAGTTAGTTCCTCTGAGCCAAACCTCCCAATCAATCCATCACATTCCTCAGATTCTCCCATGTTCTCTGGGATCTGCTTGGCCTCCTGCTATCATGCCGTATTCTTTGAAACCGGGACCACTGTGCTAACCTGTGTGCTTGATCTTGTCCTGAAGTCTGGAACCAGTGCTACCTTAAAAGCAGATAGAAAAATAAAGAGCTCTAGGCTAATAATTCTGTGGCTCAACACTACATCTCAGCTGTCATGCCCATCTTGACTTCATATGCAGAGGACACTTAAGTAAGAGGACATTTGCCTTCTTATGTGGGAACCAGCCAACAAGCCAGGTCACTTGGTCTGAGGTTTTATCTTCTCCTTCCCTGTTGAAATTGTTTAGAAGTCTAAGTCCTACCCTGACCAAAAATCCTTATATCTGGGTCCTCAGTTATCTATGTGGTATTTGTGGTATACTTCTGCTGACGACTACCAAGTAAATATTCTTTACATATGTATGACATAGTTCCCTTTTGAAGGCAGTATTCAAACAGGATTGTCCTCTTTTCACACTCAACTTTATCTAAATTAAACTTTATTTCATCTAGTATCAAAACTCTTTGAATCAGAAAACACCACATATGACTTCTTTTGCATGTAAGCTATAATCGCATCACAGAAAAGCTATATGTTAATACCTGTATTTCAGAAGAATTGAAAGTATAAATATGAATCCATGAAAATCTGAAGAACTGGCTTCATTTTTATAATCCACTGTTTCACACCCTAAAAGACTACAGTTTGACTAATCCTAAAACCTCTTTTAAGTACATCAAATCTGAATGTTTTCATCATGAAAAGAAATCATTCTACAAAATCTATTTTTGAGAAATTTGGTGCCTTGGGCATTGTAACCACTTTCCTTAAAGAAAGATTTTCTTATTTTTTTAAGTTTTATTTTTTATTGTTTGAGAAAAGGTGAGAGAGATGGAGGGAAGGCCAAGAGCAGTCTCCATAGTTGTACATCATTAGTTTTTTTTTAATATAGTTTCATTCCATACAGGCGAATGTGGGACTGTATAAAGTAGAATCAGCCTGGGGGCCTCTTTCATGGGAGGCAAGAAACTTCACCACCATCCTGGAGGTTACCAGTTGTGCCACAATTCAACATGTGAGTTTGCATGGGTTGGGGCTGGGATTCCATGCCTGGCCTCGCAATTGTGTGGCAAGTGCTCAACCTGTGGAGCTATTGTGGCATCCCCGGGAAGATATTATTTTATTAGTGGTAAAAGCAATATCGGAGAAAGAAAATCTGCCCATCAGAAGTTAATAAATTGGGCTCAATGAGTTGTTTCAACTTCTATGTCTAAGCCAGAGTAGAGACATTATTTATGTATAGGAGTATATAATTAAATAATCTACACTCAAATAAGTGCTTTGTCACAATTTGGAAAAGGTCGAGCTTTAGGCTAGCTTTGATTTTGTTTTGTTTTGATTGTATGTTTGTTTGGGGGTGGGGTAGTTTTATTACTGCCCAGGTGGTTCTGGGTTTTCCCCTTGCTTTGCCAAGGAACCTGAAGGGAAGGCCAGGGAATGCAGTGTTACTGTCTCCTGCTCAAGGAATATGCCTACTTACCCATAGACCTTGGCATCTAATAGGCTTTGCTGGTTATACAAATGAGGAGAGCCCTCAACCCTTTCTCATCAGCCCAATCAGCTGATCAGGACATTGTCCTTCTCTAAAATCACCACATCTATCCTCCCCAACTGAACCCACACTGAACCCTCACTGAGACATCAGACCAGCATCACAAAGCAAATCAAAGAGAGAAGACTGGAAACTGGGGCTCTATTCATTGTCTGTTGTCTCAGGGCAACTCAAGGAGGACCCACAAGTCTAGACTTCCGGCCTTAGGAGGTTGCTTCAATGGCTGCCTCCTCCCTTCCTAATTCGTTCATCTCCCCAACTCTCCCACATCATCTTTCCTCAGACTGTCTGTAAGTACCTGTCTCCTGGCTGGTATTCCACCACCCTCCTCCAGAAAATTGGACCCTCCACCAGGTAGGTGAGCGATGCCAGCTCCTATGCTTGTTTCTTGCAAATTCTATGGCTTCTATTTTAGCTGGCAGTTCATGTAGGTTTTATTCTTCCTACGGCTTCTATTGGCTTCAAAAGGATGGATGAACTCTGGTACTACAAACATGAGGAAGAAAAGAGTATATAGTCTCATTTTGTTTGACTCTCCCCACGTAAAGTGAGAGACTAAATATAAAAATAATGGCCAGACCACACATAAAAATAGAACTCTGACCCACCATCTGTAGCAACCACGATCCCATTCTCTCCAGCCTGCTACTGTCAGACTTGGAGGAAGTCAGACCTCTTTCTCTAGCAACTAATACAGGAAGCCAAACAATAACTCCTGCAATAATCATCCCAAAGCAACCAGAACTCAGTTAATAGTGGGTGGATCTCTTAATTTGTATCCCCACTTCCAACTTAGGGCCAATCAGAAGAAGTTAAATATATATACCTAATCAATAGGGACCCAGCTCCGCCCATTTAGTAAGCCCACCTGGAGTTTCCCCGGGCCAGCAGCCTCCATTCAGGGAATGCCAAAGCCTTCCCTTTTTCCACTTCTCTGGCTTTGAGTCTTCCACAACAAAAAGTGATGGTAGCTGCTTGCCTCACAAACTCTGAATTTGTGCTTATTAGGGTAACTTCACTTATTTCCACAGAAATCTGACACTAAGTTCCTCCCTGACTAAGGACAAGCACATCTCATCAGAATAGAAATTAATCAATTATTGGTTAATTAATAAATTAATTATCCTAGGGACCCTCAATTTACTAGTCTCACATGAAGGAAATATGTTCCACACATTAAGGTGATTTTAAAGCAACACCTTGGGAACCTGAAGAAGTAATTGACAGAGTTTTGCTAAAGAAACATTTGGCTCCTACTTGTTCTTACGTTTACTGCCAGGAGCCTACACATTAGCTGAGAATGGTTCTGAGTCAATCAGAATAGATGGCACAATCTCCCAAGAGATTATTTAGGATCTTAATTCCATCTCACTACATTTAATTTACTTTTTGCCAATTGGAAAGCAAAAGACTTTGAAAAGTCACACAAACCAAGGTAATAAAGGAGATGTAATATAAGATACATCTTTGTAAAGAGCAGGAGGAGAAAAACCTGAAAGACAACAAGCCTTTACCTAAAGATTCTCACACGAAGAGATTGTTTAATGAATTACTTCTATGATTATAAAATGAGGGGAGTGGGGACAGGATTCAAATATTTCAAGGTTGTTGTTTTTTGTTGTTTTTTAACTTGTTGAAACCATTTAGCAACCCAAGAAATAAGAGACCAAAAGATTTACAGGAATTGCTTAGTACATGTACAGATTTAAAAAGAAAGCTGTAAATCTGTAATTTATTTTAATCATATGTTGAGGTAAAAGCCTCAGATTAAGAATATATATGCTATCACTGTGATATACTGGTAGCTTCTGAAATACACTTTGAAAGAACCTAAAAATTATGTTTTCCTAAGGAATAAAGGAAGCTATCAAAGATTAAACAGACAAATATCCCAAAAGAGAAAATAAAGGGTACAGGCTTGACCCAATAGCAACACCCCAGTCATAAAAGAGGAGCAACAAGGTTAGATTTGTTGTGCTCTATCATAGCCTATACCGGAACTGTTAGGTAAGAAGTTAGTTATGAGGACAGGAGGGGCAGAAGGTAAAAGCACCATCCAGGTCCACTCCACTTCTCAGGGACCATGCAGCCCCAGCCCTTGGAGATGAATTATTATATTAAAAACTTCCCAAGGGAAAAAGAGAGAGAAGACCTCAACCAGAATTGCATGATTTTTTTATTCCTGCTTAGAATGTTAAACCTTCCCCTTGGCTTAACCTTAGCCTCATTGTAATAAATTAGCATCTGGGTCTTGCTCCCCCACCCCCTCCCCCCACACCCTCCTGTGAGTTTTTCTGGATGTGTTCTGGATAAGGGTGTGCAGAGAAAGAAAACTGTCATATGACCTACACATGTCAATCAAATGACCTAAGTCTGTGTGTCATACAAGGCCAGCTATGGGCCCGGAATAAAACCCAAACCCCAAACACATAGGAGCCTTTTGCCTCTCTTGGCTTGGCACGTTTCTCTCTTGAAACGTATTTCAATAAAACTTTACGCTGCTTTCCTATGTTTCACTGATCTGTAATTCTTCCCTGCATTGGCGGAAAGAACTGAGCTTCATTGCAGTCTCAGAAGAATAACAGAACTATGCTATGAGTGACAAGTTAATATGAAATAAGCTTTTTATCCTCAAAAATCCCACAGAGTCTTTAAGAAGTATGACTATGATTTGGCCACCGTGAACAGTGCTGCAGTAAACACTGGGGTATATATATCTTTGTGGAATAAGGTTTTGACTAAAAAAATCAAGGACCGTATGACTTCACTTATAGGTGGAATATAAAACCGAAAGTAACAAAGAAACAAAAACTTATGGACGCAGTCAATAATTTAGTGGTTACCTGAGGTAAGGGGTGGGGGAGGGGAGGAGAGAGGGGGCATCCAATATATGGTGATAGAAAGAGAACTGCCTCTGGGTGGTGAGCACACAAAACGATACATGGACAATGTAGTATAGAATTGTACACCTGGAACCTATGTAAATTTTATGAACCAATGTCACCCCAATAAATCTGGCAATGAAAAAAAAAAAAAAGGAATATATGGTAATGGAAAGAAAGCTGTCTCTGGATGGTGAACAAGTATTATAACACACAGACAAAGTACTATAGAACTACACACCTAGAACCTAAGAAATATTTATTAACAAATATCAACTGAAAAAAATTTAAAAATAAAAAAAAAGAAGTATGACTAGTATACCAGGAAGAGAGAGACTTTCTTGCCCCTTCCTCATGGCCTGGTGAGGGGAGGGTTCTGCTCCTCAGGAGTGCAGCCAGGACAAGATAGGAAGCAGCCAGGAGGCATGGCCCTACCCACTGGTGGCAGCAGTCAGGTTCCCCAAGGACCCTGCATGAAGCATTTCCAGAGCAGCTGACTCTGTTTGCAGGTTATTGGAAACTGCTCTGGCCTGAGCACCATCACCCTCATCATCAGTGCCAGACACCCACGAAGGGGATGTATATAGCTTCCCAGACAGCAAAGGCCACAGAGGATTGGTCACACGCTCATGCTACTCGCAAACCTGTCCAACCTGCAGCACACAAGCCATGTGTGGCCCAGGATGGCTTAGAATGCAACCCCATCCTTAAAATATTATGAGATTTTTTTGCAACCATTTTTTTTAGCTTATCAGCTATCATTAGTGTTAGTGTATTTTATGTGTGGCCCAAGACAGTTCTTATTCCAATGTGGCCCAGGAAAATCAAAAGGTTGGACACCACTGACTTAGAGGATTATATAAGGGAGAATCACAGAAGTAAATACAGAAAACTTCAAATGGGACTACAGTCCCCAAATAAAAGATAAGGTGAGAACCAGAATAACAGTACCATATTCAATACCATTCCTACGATCCTCATTTTTCTTCAAGGATAATATATGGTTTGGGGAAATGCTCATTACAGGTATATAATTTTATTTTCAGGGATTCTACTTTGAAAATTTTTAAATGATGTTTTCTATTTCTCTCCCTCTATTTACCCCACCTTGAATCATGATGTCTAGGAGTCCCCTGGCCACCATGACTCCAGAAACAGTTCCTTCCAGATCAGAAGAGGAAATAAAGTAAAACATCTAAGGCAGAGGGAAAGTAGAAGAGAAGGAGGCAAGGAAGAAGAGGCAGCCAGACATGTAATGTCCTACATCCAGCTCAAGGTGAAAGTTCTAGAAGACAGTGATAATAGGAAAGAAGGGGAACAGGAGGATATCCAGACAGTGGTTGGCCTCCCCAGAGGTAGCCTTAAAAGCCTGCAGGCTTCTAGGAGCAGCCTGGCCTGAGACTCAGTGCCACACCCAGCATGTATATGAATGAGGTGGCTCTAGCAGATGGAGCTGGTAAGGCAGATGAGCCTGAGGTTCTGCTCCTCTCTTTCCTCCAGCCTCGCACAGTTTCAGTGGTTCTTAGAGTCCCGTGTGTCTGAACATGCAGAAATGCAGAGGAACTAAGAGAACTGCTGGACTGGCAGAGACATGGGGTTCGGACATGTTGCAGCACATGCGGATTTCTTAACCAAAAAAAAAAAAAAAAAAAAAAGGTCAGAGTCACAGACCTCAGCAATCAGTGACAGCACACGTTTC
Source organism: Craseonycteris thonglongyai (assembly GCA_004027555.1). Taxonomy (NCBI): domain Eukaryota; kingdom Metazoa; phylum Chordata; class Mammalia; order Chiroptera; family Craseonycteridae; genus Craseonycteris; species Craseonycteris thonglongyai. The sequence goes on along the minus strand of PVKE010002617.1, from coordinate 30,242 downwards.
CATGAGTCCAGGTGGAGTCAGATAAATATCAGTGCATACCCAGCCACTCAGAACAGAGAGAATCCAAAGGATGCCTGTGAGACCAAAATGAGGCCCCCTGCTCCAAACCACAAGGTGATAGTAAGTCCTCCCTCAACTGTCTTAGGAGCTGAGAGGGAAGAAAAACCAAGAAACCTGAGTATTTACCTGAAAGAGAACCTCACACAAAAGAGATCACTAAGGAGTAAGAGAGTTACCTTGCAACCTCAAAATTCCCCCTTTTCACCACCACCTACCCCACCCTGTTCATACACTCAAGGAGATAAGCCTCATGAAGAAATTATATCAACTGCATAAAAGATAAAGTTGCATTTTATTTTCAAGTTGACCCCATACATTTCTACTCTAAGATTCCCTCAAACATTATATATGTATACACATACGTATATTCAGTAGACAGTTAACCAGCACCCATACCAGATAAATACAGTATTATTTCTTCTATTTATTTATTCTTTTCTGTTTGCTTGAGCGTGCTGGTTGCTTGAGTCCGGTTAACAAAGTATCTACTGTATAAAATGTGCATGTGTGTGTGTATATGTATATATATATACATATATGTATATATACATATACACACACATATATATATGTGTGTATATATACACACATATGACAAACATATATATATATATGTTTGTCATAACTATTATAGTTTATGAGAGAAAATGCAATTGATGTGGAAGGAAAGAGAGAAAGCTCATAAGACAAATAGATGAGGACTGTTTTGGAAATTCACTGTTTGGTCTGACAATGGCCAATGGCCTCAGCAGGAAGTTGAAGGTGAGGGCACATGAAACACTGGAAAGAAAGCCACACTGAGGTCAGGGAACACAGCCCATTGTGTCAGAGAGAGGACTAATGATGTGCGTGAAGAATATAATGGTACAGGAGGGCCTGTCAGCATTAATTATAGCCAATCTTTAACTGATAGAGATATTGACATTTTTAAAATGTGTTTTCAATGTTGGAATGAATCTATTCCCCTACCTTCAAGTGAAAGCAAGAAAAATGATGAGGCATTTTTCTTACACCATATAGTAAGCTTTTAAATCCTGAATCATTTCAGAATCATATTTTATTGACCTCTGTGGAATATGAGGTACATAAGTTGTATTTAAAAAAGGGGGTGGGGGGAGCTGGGGTGGCTCAGTGGGTTAAGTGCTCATTTTGCAGGCCCGGAGTCCGAGGATTGAGTCCTGGCCCCAGCCTTGTGGACCCATATGCTGAACTGGGGAGTGCCCCCAGTTCAGTTCTCACTGGGGTGAGACCCTGGCCCATTTCCTGCCCTGTGCAGCCCTGCGCCCACCTGTGGACTGAAACTATGTGAAAAAACCAATGATGTGCAACTATGGAGACTGTTCTGGGCCCTCCCCCTTCTCTCTGTCTCTGACTCTGTATCGCTCGCTCTCTCTCTCTCTCTCACTCTCTCTCTCTCTCTCTCTCTCTCTCTGTCAAAAACAATAAAAATAAATCTTAAAAAAAAAACAAAACAAATCATGACAGAAAGATCATTCTTGCTCTAACTTATTACAGGTGCTGGATGGAGTTATTTACAAGAAAAAAAAAAAGGACTTGTTTCCAGTAAGAGTCCAGAATTTTGTTAATGCATTTTTCATGATACTGAACTAGCTTGAATATAGGACAGACAGGTTACAAAGAGTTTTTCTCTAGAGGAACACCACAGAGATCTGGAAGAGCTCTTCAAAATACAACCTAAAAAATAGAAGTATGACCCAAAGGTCATACTATTATCTACATTAGTCTTAAATACTGACGTTCCTGAATTCCCCAGTTTAAATCTATGCTGGATCCATTGCTTACTAAACAGCATTTCCGGGCATCCTCAATGAAGTGGTGGGCAAGCCACTGAAATATCATTTGGTTTCTGCTTAAGGAGCTCCCAAAGGGACAGTGAGTCAGGCAAATGCCACTGGACTGAAGACAAACTTCAATCACAGGAGAAGACTGAGAATTCTGAGTATAATTCAGGGTCACTTGGGTTTGCACTTAACCCCAAGGAGAGAGAAACTGGAAATAAAAGTTAAAGATCTGCCTTGCTGGGGATGCTGGGATAGCTCAGTAGTTAGGTGCTAGTCCTGTAATCCTGAGGTCTGGGTTCGATTCCTTGCCCCAGCCTGTGTAAATCCATATGCTGAACTGCAGCACAGCTGGTAACCGCTGCAATGGCTCAGTGGGCAGTGAACATTCCCTCTCATAAGCAGGAGGGTCCTGGTTCGGTTTCTACCCCAAGCAGCCCCACATCCACCCATGTGGAATGAAACTATGTCACGACTAATGATGTACCACTATGGAGATTGTTCTGGGTCCTCCCTCTACCCCCTCTGTCTCTCTCTCACCTCTTCTCAAACAAACAAAAATATAACAAATTATTTAATTTAAAAAATAAGATCTGCCTTGCTAAAGACTATCAAATCAGAACTCACTGGAAACCATCTAATAGTAATAAAAGTTACATGAAAGAGAGAAAAGCATCCCCCCTGACAATCCATGCAATCAATGACATTCCAGAGAAGACCCTCAAAGGCTCCCACACTTTAGCACAAGGAGAACACGGGCCCCAGCAAAAGTGGCAATGACATGCAGGCTGGGCTTTGGTGCCTGACAGAGGTGGCAGTCCTCAGGGGAAGAAGAGGTACTCAACAGAGTAGGCATCAGTGTTCAGTAAAGGCATCAGGAACCAGAGGACATCATGTGACCACTGTGTCAGCTTGTTCATGAACACAACTGAAACATCCCCAAGACTCCCAGATATAGTTACTTGGGAGAGGTAAAAGGACTTTGCAGGAAATGGAGCTACTGAATTGGCATATTGACACAAAAGCTACACAGCACAGGTTATTACTATTAATTAACATCTCCCCATAAACAAGATGAAGAGAGTGTACCTAGGGAGCACAAATTACACAGGTGTCCAAGGCAAGTTTCCATGATCATTATCCAAGTTCCAGGGACCCCTAAACAATCTAGATAAGTATTTAGGGAATGCTTTCAAGTTTTTATAAATAAACCCACAAATTTACAAAATTCTATGTACGTATCTTTGTGGACATTTCTTTCTGGGAAGAATGGTCATTGTTGTTATCTGATTCTAAAAGGGGAATGTTACTACCCCAAATTTAAAAACCTATAGTTTTTCTTGCTGCATCTCAAATATAGATCTCATTTCTCAGGACCTCCTTTTGTCTACTATGAGAGCTTTGCTTTCACCACTTTATGACAAAGGGCATCTTTGATCTTCAGAACATTTGCCCCTGTAATGTCAGAAACTCCCATTTAAGTTGTTGGTCAGGTTTTCTCTCCTCTGTCCCATAGACTTGTAACAAACAACTGTGTTCAGCCTACCCAACAGAATCTCAGTGCACCCCAGATGACAATGAATGAAAGTTGTAAAATCCAGCTCAGGAGGAAGCCCAGATGGCTCAGCAGGTTAAGTGCTCGTTTTGCAGCCTCAGGGACCGAGGATCGAGTCCCAGCCCCAGCCCATGTGAACCTATATGCTGAACTGAAGTGTGCTTCCCATGCAGGAGGCCCCCAGTTCGGTTCTCACCCACTGGTTTAGCCCCTGGCTCGAAGGAAGGGAGGCCCCCGGCACAGTTCCCACCCACCTGTGTGGAACCACATAGAAAACTGATGATGTACAACTATGGAGACTGCCCTAGGGCCTCCCCCTTTTCTCTGTCTTTCTGTCTCTGTCAAGAACAATAAAATAAATCTTTTTTTTTAATACAGCTTATTTTGCATATCATTTACAAAACTTTTGTAAAAATTTCCCCTTACTGAAAATGGTAAAAACAAGAATTAAATGAAGACTATAAAACCAGGCACTGTGCATTTAGCAACAAGCACTATCTAGATGGAAAGTTAGGATACTGGACTTGCTCTGGTGGACATTATTTATGAGCAAGGTCACCAAATGTGATTTTCTAGTTTTATGGTCACAGGAGCTTTAGCTGATAGCAGAGAAGCATCCCATTTTCCTGTTGAGAATTTGGGCATTTTATATGTGCCTTGGAACTAAAAAGAAAAACAGAGGTGAAAGCATAGGGTATAGATAAACATCAGATGATACACAGACTTTTTTTTTCTCTTTATAATGACTACATTCCAGCTCTTTTCAGCACTGTTAAGTAGAGATACTGTAATGATAAATCCAGTCAAATATGCAAAAGTTAGCAATATCTAACCTTAGTCCAGCACCATTGTCCTTGTAGATATTTCAGTTCTGTTGAGATAATTGCCAGGAGAACAAATTATAAATATAGGCTGTTACTACAGTAAGCAAAATCCACTGCTAAAGCACTTAGTTCAGAGATAAATTGCCTAAGGAATCCACCAGATCCCCAAGGTCTTTCCATTGTGTTCACTAGTCAAGATTCTAACATGAGCACTAAATCAAAAATTCTACTTTCCAGGGACTTCGCTCCTCAGAATTTTAAACAGTGTTTTAAAAATGCATTTTACTATGCACATTAAAACCTAAAACAGAACTGCTCACTTCAAAAATAATTACCACGTGATCCATGGTATTGAGATAGTTCAACAAATTTCAGTGACACATGAGGACACATTTATACCAAAAAAAAAGAATTTTCAAAGGATATATTTTCGGGTGAAACTAGCTTTTTAATGACAATAATTACTTATTCTGGAGATACTTAACCACTAATGGTGAAATAATCTCAAGATACAACAGTTTTCAAATCTCAAGATGCACAGTTTTATAAATTTAAACCAAAATTAATCAATCTATCAAACTTCTACTAAAGGGAGATAAAATATTCTCTGAAGATCACCTTTTCTTAAGAGGCTGTAAGTTTAAGGCAGCGATATAATTGGAAAGAAATTTATTAAAGGGCTGAAAATTATCCTCAAATTAAAACATTTACAGCCTAAAGCTGTAATTGGGGCAAAGGTAAAGGCAAGAGATTCACAAAACAATCCTGGCTGCTTCTGACCGCTCCTTGGATGCATCTCTGCTAATTCATTATCTTCTTTCCATTGTTAATTACCAAGGCTCCCCTGAGGCTTGATAATGACTCTTGCTTCTTTTCCTCTCCTTGTCTCTCTTCATTAACTTGCATGATTTTAACCATTCTTTCTGACTACAGTAGAGATTGAGCTAATGTTGACTGATGTCCCCTGAATGCTAAACACTGGGCTAGGCACTTTTAAAGTTAACTGCAAACATTATGTGACATACCTAATATGCCTGAATGTTCCTTTCCACCCAAGAGTTCCACATGGCTTTCTTAGCTCCATCAAAAAGCTATTCAGAGTGTGGCACAGTAGGAAGACTACTGGGAGTCATGGGCCAGGGTTGTATCATTGATGAGCTATGTGACCCTGGGCATGTCATTAGATCTTCCCCAGTCTCGGGAAAACAAAAATGTTGAACTAGATCAAAAGTTGCAAGCTGGTGATCCTTTGGACAAATCCAGCCTTCAGATAGATTTGCTTGGCTGACAAAATGATTTTTAAATCTGGAAGGTTATTTAAAAATCTGGATTTCTGTCTCCTCTTTAAGAAGTAGAAATCTAAACCTGATTTCTTTGGTGGCAATTAATTCGCTGTAGCCACGCACCAGGTGCCTTGTTAGATTGTTCCCTGCAGGTCCCAGTATCCCTATTGTGTTATAAGGTTCCCCTCCACACATTTACTTTACATGACTTTCTTCTCAACCAGATGGCCAACTTCAGCACTAAAATATACCGGTTTCACTTCTAAATACAGTTCCCTATTTACTTTATTTTCAGTCTTTCTCCCCACTCTAGCCCAGTACCATAAGTATACATTTGAAATCTACCTCAAAGTTTTGAATGTTAAACAAGCTCATATATTTTACTGTGGGCTACTCAACCCTTTTTAATTTGTTTCATCATTTTTTGTTATAAATCCCTAAGATCTTAAAATCTTTTTACCTCCTTCCATACTTTACTCATAATCAAATGTTATAAAGTCCTTCTCAGAATTTAGAATTTCCATTCTTTTACACCTAGATCATTATACCAAAGGCCAATATTCCTACTAAGGCTCTCCCTTACTAAATTATTAATTGAAAATAAGAACAACCATATTCCTTACAAGGCCATAAAACGTCTAACAACTTACTGCATCTCTTAAAGAAGCAACTTTGGGTTTCATGGCTTTTTGTAGCAGAATTCAAGTTGATGTCTAAAAGCCATTCTTTCCTTCTTTAGTTACAGACCCAGATTTTACATGGCATGGCAATGCAAACAGATAAAAGACTACATTTTTCAGACATACTTATAGCTAGGTGTGACTATGTGCCCCAGCTCTAGTCAGTGATATAAGCAAAAGTCTTGCCCGAAAATTATGGGCTAGGAAAAGCATCTTTCCCTCTTTTGCCTCTTTTCCTTCTTTCTGACAACAAAACAGATTACATGACTGGAGATTCAGAAGTTATTTTGGACCTTTCATAGTGGAAGTCATGACTGAAGAGAAGAATGATAGGCCCTTGGGTAATGATAGATATGAAGCACAATACTAGTATTTTATATTACATTAACATACTAACTATAGTACTAACATACTAATGTTTAATAAGCTAGTATTTTTTAAATAAATTCTTAGGAGATGGCTCAGTGGGTTAAGCACTTGCTTTGCAGCCCCAGGGTCCAAGGATTGAATCCTGACCTCGGCACGTGCAGACCCATGTGCTGAACTGGGGTATAGCCCCAAGTTCAGTTCTCGCTAGGGTGAGCTTCCCATGTTGGAGGCCCCCAATTTGACCCCTAGTTCGCGAGGACATGTTTTCCATGCAACAGGCCCTAGGCCCAGTTTCTGCCCTGCACAGTTTCCACCCACTTGTGTGGATTGAAACCATGTAGGAAACTGATGAGGTACAACTATGGAGACTGCTCTAGGCCCTCCCCGTTCTTTCTATCTGTCTTTGTCTCTCTCTTTGTCAATAAAATAAATCTTTAAAAAACAAACAAACAAATAAATACGTAAATACATTCTTAGTCTTTCCTATAAGCAGATGAATCTAATTCTGACAAAGGTGGCCTATGTTCTTCAGCTAACCCAAATTTCTATAATCCCTTACATTTTTTCAACTAAAAAGAAGACTTCCCAAATTAAGGGCATCAAGCCTTAGTCACCCCCTCTTACCTCAGGAACCTCTCTGCTCCTCATATTACAAGCCCATTTCCTGGCTATTTTCTAAACACTGACACTAAAATGTTTTACAGAGTGGATCAGAATTAAAAAACGGGGAGAGGACTTTAGTAGAAGAGAAGAAAAGGAGAATTGGAAGCAATCAAAGAAAAAGAGGGCCAAGAATGAAAAGAACTTCAGTTGCTTCTCAATTTAGTGTGGAGGAGTTACGGGTATGATTCATTTTCTTTTAACGCATGAAGCATCTGTACTTCCTCAGCACAGAATGAGCCATAAAAAATAAAAAATAATAAAAAAAGAGTTTGGGGACAAAGTTCCCATTAAAAGGCTACAATTAGGGTTAAAGAGGCACTACATACCACAGGAGTAGAATGGAATTGTCTCCTATAGGACAGGCTCAGTATTGCTAAAAGGCTGTTGGCCCTAAATTTGAAACACAGATTAGAATCTGCATTCTCACTCAGTCGACGGTCTGTAGCAGCAATCCCCAATCTTTTTGGCACCCGGGACCAGTTTCGTGGATTTTTGTTCCACGGACTGGTGGGGTGGGGAGCTTAGGGGAGGCCTGATCTGACAGAAGGCAGAGCTCAGGTGGCAATATAAGTGAGTGACAGGGAGTGGCTATAAATACAGATGAAGGTGTGGCTCACTCACCACTCACCTCTTGCTGTGTTGCTCGGGTGCTGCTTGGTTGGTAACAGGCCATGGAACAGTACTGGCCCATGGCCCTGTGGTTGGGGACCCCTGGTTTACAGAACAATATCTCTCTTGTTCATTGAATGACTGAAGTCTTAGAGTTCACTGATCTCAAGATGTATTGTTTAAACCCTACCTCTCAGGTCATCTTAGTTCCTCAGAAAATAAGATGCATGGTAGTAAGAATCATGGGGCCACTTTGCCTCTACTTCTTTGCTTTCCCTGCCATTCTGATTCTATTATAGTGAAATCTATTTCAAAAATCTCTTTCATCATCTCTTCCCTTTATGAGCAGTTTACCCTGTTACCTTCCAGCCAACTAGAATGTCACAAGGTCACTATCAAAGAGAGTAAAATGATATAACAAAGTCCACAACAGAAAAAGAAAAACTAATAAACCACTGACCTTAATAAATTTATGTATCCAGAGGTCAATTATGTGAAAATCCTTGAAGCCTCCCCACTTTGAGTTATTAAAGAGATAATTTATTTGCATTAAGCCTCCCTTAAATACCCAAGGGGAAAAACACAGTTATTATATCTTAGAACTTCATCCAGATGATAAAAGAGCATTAGGATTGAATATAAAATATCAGGATGTTCCAGCACAAAAAGTATAAAGGTAGGTAGAGACAATCAAAGACCTAAGCCACAGGTGGTATAAAGAAGGTTGTGAGCAAGTAGCCAGTCCAACCATTAGACTGAACTCTAAGTCACTTTTCTACAGATTTATTTTTATTGTTTTTGACAGAGAGAGAGATACAGAGATAGAGACAGAGAAAAGGGAGAGGTCCCAGAACAGTCTCCATAGTTGCACATCACTGGTTTTTCCACATAGTTTCATTCCACAGGTGGGCACGGGGCTGCACAGGGCAAGAACTGGGCTGGGGTCTCACCCCGGTGAGAACTGAACTGGGGGCACCCCGGGGCTGCAAAGTGAGCACTTAACCCCCTGAGCCATGTCAGCTTCCACTAAGTCACTTTTTTTTTTAATTTAAGCTATAAAAAATCCAATACAAACTTGTTTAAACAAAGTTGAGAATAAACTGACTCAGATTTGGCTCAAGACATAGCTGCCTGAAAGGATACAACTGATGTCACCAGATGTTCTCCATCTGTCACCTCCACTTGGCTCTATTCTCCTTTGCATATTAGCTTCATTTTTTAACTTAGTCACTCTCAGTCGCCTGTAAGTGGTTCCTGTAGCTCCAGACCTTAGACCTTACAGATTCTTAGATTTTAGCCTGCAAAAACTGAAGCATGTGTTTCCTGGTAGAGTCTACAAAAGTGTTCTCATTCTCATTCCAATATAGCCTGCTTCAGTAATATGCCTGGCCTTAAACCAATGACAAGAGTAGTTAAACATGACAGACTTAAAACTCGATCATGTATTCCATCCCCACAAGTGGAAAGGGCAAGGCCCCTAAAGAAATTTGGGATGTGGTTGCCAAAGAAGGCAAAATGGTTAAGGGCTAGCTATAACAACACTTGCTACTTAAGCATATTGGACTCTGATTATGGAAAACTGCATATATGGGCAAGAAACAGTGATAGAGATACTCAGAAAAGCAGCAGAGAGAAATTGTTTTAGCAAAATTTTTAACAAGGTTGAGTCCTAGTTATGAAAATGAAGCACAACTAAGCAGAATAACAGTAATAAGAGATTTATGTAAAGCTCTGTAACTCCCACATGCTGAGGTCAAAATTTGTCTTAGTTTCTGGTAAACATATGGTCGTATCACCCTATCTATGAAAAGAAAAAGAAAACCTAGAGGTGGAGATTGAAATTCTGCTGAAGAATGGAGTGAACTTGAGCTGGGTCCAGAGTAAGAAAGATTAGCTTCATCCAGTTTACTTAAACCCTTGGTCTTTTCATTTCTTTGGTAATGAGTATGAGAAGAAAGTGCTCGGCTGCTCAATTTTCATGACCCATCAAACAGTGCTTCTGAAGAAATCAATGGTTCTATCTAAGGTCTTAAAATTGTCAAAACCTTGCAAACTTTGGAAAACTGCAAAATAGTGGCTAAACAAATGAGGCCAAGTGGGTAGAAGAGCAACTGAGTGCCTCAGTTTGGATTCTGAACTTGGTCCTTCATTCAATCCCTATGAAAAGATGCAAATCAAAGCTCGAGGGTGAAGGGCACTCCATGAAAGGCCTGTTTGTCAGCTGGGGGCTGTCTAATAAATGATGACAGCCTGATGTCTCTCCTGGAGAGCATCATGACAGGTCTGGATACCTGAAATCACTAGATGCCATAGGCAAGGTTCCAAGCATCTATGGCCAAGCCTGGACAAAACAGAGACTCATGTGAGCAGGCTGTGTGTTACACCCCCGAAGTAGCAACTGAATGGGCAGAAGAAGAGGGTGTTGTGTTCTGATCCTGAGTCCCACACAACTCAGATATAGCGTAAGCAAACAATGCCCACTACCAGTGAAGCTTTAAAGAGAACTGTCAGATGGTCTTGATTTCCAGGGCTCTTAGCATTTTCTGTGCTTGCTGGACCAGATTCTCAAACTTTCCCTGATTCAAGTTCCTATAGGTCACTGACTGCATTTCATCCCTCAGTCCTACATGGAAGGCCTGAACTCCATTCTAACAAACTTATTTTTAATTGGATGTTCTCATTCTACTAGATTCGATTTCATATCCTTAGATTTGTTTGAAAAATAGTCTTATTCTAAATCTACATATATGCCATTGTAGAATGCATGTAGTCCTTGGTGAAACGTTAATTTTCTGCCAATCTTAAAGTTGGTTTCTGTTTCCAAAATTCCTTTGCAAATTCAAATTATTTAGCACATACATTGATTTAATACTAAAGTAAGTAGTGGCATTTAATTTGAATGTGTTTATATGTTATGACACCAAATAGATGGCATATTCATTCAAGACAGAAACAAATATATATCTTTTTGTATTTGCACAATTGTAGATGTGCCAGTGACTTTCCTCACGCCTTACCTGAGGCTCTATGACTATTGTCTGCATTTCCTGCCCTATTCTGAATTCTGGAACTGTCCTTTTCTTAGGCAAGGTAATATCATGAGCCACTCAGGTCTGTACTGAGGGGTCAGCATTAAATCACCCTTGTTTTCAGTCCCATCCTAACCCAAGTCAAGTAAACAAGTTCCTGAAAAGCATAAATAGGCCTGACCTCAGGTCCCTGTTAGTTTCCCACATACTGAATACCAGGTTGATGATGTGCCCTATACTTTGATTCCTCTAAACTAGAAATCCTGCCCTTTTCTTGCTTGTCATTTCCCTCAGCAACAGAGGACTCAGTTTTCCTATCAGCAACCAGACTGCCTTGATGCTATCCAAATGCTTCCTACCGGACATTTCATTGCTTTGGTCCACCCACCTGCCAAGAAGTTTTTTTTACTCCTCTAGACCAGTAAAAAGCCTGAGGCCTCTGACTTGCTAAGAGACCACCTGTACCCACTTCACAATTACAATATGTTATGGGACATTTCGTTCCATCCACTTGGCTAGACCTTTCTTACTCCCCGAAGCATGTTCAGGGACTGTCCTGTCCATGGTCATGAACACTGCGTTTCGGGGCCACTTTACTACAGGTCTGGCTTATACACAGCAGGTACTCATAATGCTATTTATTTGTTTTGTTTTTATATTCTCAAATAGTCACAAATGGGAAAACAATCATCTTACCATAAGCCTGATTATGTGCAGTATTTCTAAATACCTGAAGCCAAGTATTATTTTCTGTTCTAGATCATAAAAAAACATATTAGTTTATTTCTTGTCCAAATACTAATTTCCCCATCATGCATCTTAGCATTCCCAAGCTTTGCCACTGAAAAAAGCCTAACTTCGAAAAATAAACACATATTTCATGGGTCAGACTTGCTTCCCTATAAGCTCTAAATGTCTTTTAACTCCAATGTTCTATTTTAAAAATACAAAATTAGCTTTTCTCATATGTATATAACATACTCATATATCTCAACATATATTATATATATACCGTATTTTCACGCGTATAAGACGACCGGGCGTATAAGACGACCCCCTAATTTTACAGTTAAAACATAGGTTTAGGCCTATATTCGCTGTATAAGACTACCCCCCACTTCCGAGGCTGTAGTCTTATACAGCGAATATAGGCCTAAACCTATGTTTTAACTGTAAAATTAGGGGGTCGTCTTATACGCCCGGTCGTCTTATACGCCGGAAA
>PVKE010002617.1:0-18049 GCA_004027555.1 Craseonycteris thonglongyai | reverse complement strand
GGAAGTATAGTCACTCTAAAAATATGAATTAAGGTTATTCTGCGGCTTCACACACATCCAGGCTTTCCCACCATGCACTCACACCTTCTGATAACGCACATGGACTAAGATTGATATTCTTTTAGAATCAAATTTCATGATATATTAATTTGAATATAAATATGACATAAAGTTTACCTCTTTAGCCTCCTTAAAAATTGACCATGGGGAAGCCGGGATGGCTCAGTGGGTTGAGCGCTCACTTTGCAGCACCAGGGACCCAGGATCAAACCCCAGCCCCAGCCTGCAGAGACCCATGTGCTGAACTGGGGAGTGCCCCAGTTCAGTTCTCTCTCTGTCTCTGTATCTCTCTCTCTCACTCTCTCTTTGTCAAGACAATAAAATAAATAAATAAATAAATAAATAAATAAATAAAATTTTTTTTTAATTGACCTTATTTTCTCTTGCTCCATGTGCCCTATGTTTCCCTAAGAATGTGAAAAGCTTCTATTTTTCCTTTTAAGAGGAAAATGGCAATTCAAAGCTACCTCAAATAAGAACCACATGATGTGGTTTTTTTCTATTATTTTACTGAAAATACATTAAATCTATGTACTAATGTTGAACCTACATTTATTTCTGCAATTAATAGTTATCTACACTAACTTTTTTTTACCTGTTTTTGTTTTTTGTTTTTTACTATTCCATCTCTGGCTCCTACATTTCAGAGGAAAAAAAAATACACATAACCTACTTGAAATAAAGTTAACTTCAATAAAATAAAAAGAAAAAAGAAGTCAACTTTATTGACTCAGTTATGACACCTTTTAATGCCCACTAATAAGAAATATTTTATGTCAGTTATAGATCTTCAAGTAGATAATACAGTCCAAAATGTTATTCAATGAGAATTTGATGAACCTTTATAAACCGGACTTAAAATAAATGCCATTTGACCTGGGAGCTCAGACCTTTAAAAATGAAAAGGTTTCATTATACAGTGAAGTTTTACAAAACAGTAGCATGCATTACAATGGGGTAGCGTGGGAAGAAAGGAAGAGTAGTGGTTAGAATGGCAGTTTTCACAAGTGGAAGATCATAGTCCTGGAGGAGGCTTCCAGTGCTTTTTGGCCTCACCACGTTCCCCAGTATTGGACACAACTGCCTTTGCAGGAAACAGGAGGAGGGAGGAATAAAGGCCTCTTTGATATGCAGTGATAAAGGGGTCCCTGAAGGATTTCTGAGCTCTTGAAACAATCTTCCTGGCAACAGCTTGACTGCTTCCTGCTTCAATGAATGTTGCTGGAATATGAATTAGGGGGGAAGCACTGTGCTATTTGCAAGCTCATGTTAAAATCTGATTTCCCAAACTCAGGAATACAGTCAATTCATAAGTAAATCAAAATAGTGCTTTAAATGTGCCCTATGAATGAGCTCAGTATATTAAATAAGCACCAACTAGCTTTGCTCCTGCAAGTGATCTCACAGAGGAAAATGTAGATTCCATCATCCCATGTTAAAGACCCAGAAATGTCTGCAGAATGTGTTATCTCACCAATGGTCATAATATCAGACAATATCACCAAAAGTTATGTATAAATATTGCATCTCGGGTCAGTATTCAATCATCCATATTACATACCACTTCCCATTTATTTTTAAATTCTAATAAATCTAGTTAATGACTTCTTTGCTATTATAGCGTTCTTTTCCATCCTAAACCATTGCATGTTTTCCATCCATAGAAGTATACACTAAAAATAAACAAAAAGCCTGAAAAATAGGCAATGAGAGGATATGTACAAAATAGGCACCTTGTATAAAATATATAATAGATACTAAATAGCTATAACTGTCTTAGAACACTTTTCATGTGTGGCTCCATGTTCTCTTATTTCCTGAATTCTCGGTTTCCATCAATCACAATACCAACTTAACAACACCTTTAGGGGACAAATACTAGATAGTAAACCCTTTATTCTTCAATATGAATATTAGTGTGAATTCAGGGGGAGGGGGAAAGAGCGTGAGGGGGAGGGGAGGGAGGAGAGAGAAGGAAGTGAAAGAGAAGGAGGAAGAGGAGAAGAAGCAGCTGCTCTATTTAAAACAGTGGTAACTGCCACTACATAATTATACTGCCTGAAATTTGACATCATTTACATTCACGTCCTCATTCAGTGCTTCAGCATGATATGATATTTCCAATGGCATTTACATGCCACATGATGCTCCTAGTACCTGTAATGAAACTGGGTGACCATAAAATGAACTGATGTCTTCTGGGTATGGGCAAGTTCCTACAAACACATGAAATGTGTCCTCATTTTGGTCCTCTCATTGTTTGCTATGTGGTTTCTATTCCTATTAGTCAAACAGATTGTCTCAATTTCAGAAACTATTCTCTGAAATAGAGCTAAAAGGGACTCACTGGGTCTATATGCAAGATGATAGTGCTTTGTTAATGGACTGTTCGCTGTAGATATCCTTTAAGTCTACACAGAAAACTGACTAACTCTCTAGCTAGCACAGTTTTTTTGTTTGTTTGTTTGTTTTATTGTTTGTTTGTTTGTTTAAGAGTAGTAGAATTTCTAAGGTGGATTCTTAAAAAACTGCCCATGGGGAAGCCGGGATGGCTCAGTGGGTTAGGAGCTCACTTTGCAGCCCCGGGGACCAAGGATTGAACCCCGGCCCTGGCCCGTGTGGACCCATATGCTGAACTGGGGAGTGCCCCCAGTTCAGTTCTCACCGGGGCGAGACCCCAGCCCAGTTCCTGTCCTGTGCAGCCTCGTGCCCACCTGTGGAATGAAACTATATGGAAAAACCGATGATGTGCAACTATGGAGACTGTTCTGGGCCTTCCCCCTTCTCTCTGTCTCTGTCTCTGTATCTCTCTCTGTCAAAAAAAAACAATAAATAAATCTTTAAAAAAAAAACAACAAAAAGAACCTGCCCTGCCCTAATCCCCAGAAACAGTGAATATCAGATATCATGTGTATTGTTACATGAAAAAGGAAAATTTTGCCAGTGTAGTTAAGGTTACTAGCCTATTGATCTTACCATGGAGAAATTGTCCTGGACTATCTGGATAGGCCAGTGCATGAGCCCTTAAAAACAGAACATTTTCTGTCTGGTGGCAGAAGAAGAAGGCAAAAAAGTATGAGATTCGAAGCAGGAGAAGGATTCAGTGTACCATTGCTGGCTTCATGGCATGTGAGAAAAAATGCAGGGTGTTCTTAGAGCAAAGAGTGAACTCTGGCTGACAACCAATAAGGAAATGAGAATCTTAGTCCTAAAACTGCAAAAACAAACAAACAAACAAACGAAAAACTGATTCTGCCAGCAATCATAACAAGCTTGGAAATGAAGTCTACTCCTGAGCCTCTACCTAAGAGACTAGTCCGGGAGTGGCGAACCTGTGGCACACGTGCCCAAAGTGGAACACGGAGCAATTATTTTGGCACGCAGAGCTGTGAATACCATTTAAAAAATTATTGTTTATGCTCTTATAGACATAAAAATAATCAATACCTCTATCTCACTCGATGGGTTGGCACACGAGTCGAGCGAGTATACTCTTGTTTCATAAACTTTGGCACTCAATCGCCAAAAGGTTCGCCACCCCTGGCAGTCTAACCAACTCCTAGGCCTTGTGAGACCCTGAGCAGAAAACCCAGTTGAACCTACAAAGACTTCCATCTACAAAACTATGGGTGCCATTTCAAGCCAGTAAATTTGTGGCAAATAGTTATGGCAGCAGCAGGGAACTAGGCAGACAGCATATGAAGCTATAGGAGAGTATTGTCCAATCAGTCTGAAGAGGGAGAGCAACCCAGGTGATCAAGGGCAGGATCTGTGTCCTGGCCAGCTCAACCCCACCCATTAGAGATAGAGATAACAATATAGGCATATGAAGTATATATGCGGGACATCAGGGTATAGCTATCTACACATATGATTAAGGTTCTGTAGGGTTTCTCTTTTTAGGAAAGAAATACATAAGGACTTGCTCTTAAAACCTGAATTTTTAAGTGAATATTGTATTTCAAAAAGAATAATTCCTGGGAAGCCGGGATGGCTCAATGGGTTAAGTGTTCACTTTGCAGCCTCGGGGACTGGGGATCGAATCCCAGCCCCAGCCCGTGCGGACCCATATGCTGAACTGGGGAGTACCCCCAGTTTGGTTCTCACTGGTGTGAGACCCCAGCCCAGTTCCTGCCCTGTGCAGCCCTGTGCCCACCAGTGGAATGAAACTATGTGGAAAAACCGATAATGTGCAACTATGGAGACTGTTCTGGGCCCTTCCCCTTCTCTCTGTCTTTGTATCTCTTTCTCTCTCTCTCTCTCTCTCTCTCTCTCTGTCAAAAACAATAAAAATAAATCTTAAAAAAAAAAAGAATATTTTCTGGCTCACACCTTAAGAAGTCAAAAATCTGTAAGACCCACACCAAGATGATTTGGTATATGACGATGCTTTTTGTGAACTCAGCATATGTAAAATTCAACATATCACACCCACACATCATGCTGGCATTTTCCCACTTTCTCAATGACTTACATCAATTTAGTTTACCATTATCTCCTTCTTCCCCTTCTCCATAAAAACAATTATTACCTTTCCCAGAAGGGCATACATTTGTCCTTATTTTTCCAAAGTCAATTAAATGACCCCTGTAACGGGCCAAGACATTTATTTATTCTGAACTGAAGGTGATCAAAGATGAACAAGATATAATTCCTTCTTTCAAGGAGAGCCAAGAAATGCAGTGGAGAACCCAAACCAAGAAGCATTCACTTACTGAGCTGTCACAAATCTTGAAAAGAAACCTAGAAACTGGAAACTGAAAGATAAACATCTTGCTGAGGTTCAAAGTATCACTGCACACAGAAGGAATGAAACGCTGCCATGACCTTCATAAGAGATGCTATGCATTTGTTTAGTTTTTAAGTTCATCTTAAAAGCAGATCTCCAGATAAAGAAATGGTAGAGAGGTGTGAGGAATAAGTTTAATAAATGAAAAGCACACATGAGAAAAGTACTAAGTGTTACTATTTCATCTGTATATATCTTAGTATAATCAAGAGGAAAAAAATCAATCAGAAGGCATTATGATCTGTGTTTTCTTCATACCATTAGCTCGATAGCTAATCCAACATCCTAGGAACTGGGGTTTGTTATTCTTACTTGTGTTATTAATTCATTAGTGTAAATTTATTCCTGTCAACACAGATTTAGAGCAGTGGAACTACCTACCACAAGTAGTACAGGCTTCAGGGACACATAGTTAAGAATTCAAAACACTTAAATTCCTTTAACACTTGCTAATATGTTTTAGTTTCACTTATGTGAAAAGATAAATAGCTAGAGTCTTGCTAGAAAAGTTATTTTGGTAATAATGTTGCTTTTTCCTCCTGGCTTTCCTTAAAAATTCTGAAGTTATTTTTGTCTATGAATCACTGCTTCCAGGACCAACTAATGATGATAGTGACTCTACTAGCATGGGGACACTACAGAAAAGAGAGCTAAATTTCGCTCATTGTCATGGAGAAGTTCAAATGTTAAAGCTCTTACATGCTTTGCAATTATTGCCACTCATATTTCATTATTTGCATAGCAAACACAGCTCCTAGTATTATAGGCTGTGTGTCCTACCCCAGCGCCTTCTTGTTGGCTGGATGTTTTCCCTTTTGAACCACTGCCCAGTGCCTCCTCCCCAATCCAAGTCTTCCTAGTTCTTGACATTTACCTGTTCATCATTCAGAACTAAAGTATCATCTCTACAAAATCTTTTTGCACCCACTCACCCTTACCCCAACCTCTACAGGTAGACCAAACCATGCCCTCCTTTGTGTCACCTCAGTGTTCTCTGTAGACTGTCATCTGACTTCCCAAAATGGGTTAGGAAACTTCTTTTCATGTGTGTTAACTCTGTGCCAAGTTACCGTGAGGCAGAGGCCACACCTTCTTTGCATTTCCTAGAACTGCCTTCCAACACATTAAAATATTGCTGGAAATAGAAAACCCACATATAAAACATACTCAAATATCAAGCCGCTGTACATGTACAATGAAGTGCTAAGGAATGTGTATCTTGCTCTAAGCACCTTGAAAGTTATAAGAAGTCGGTCACCTGGTGTGATGGAAAGGGTCTTATGGTCAGACAGACCTGAATTCACATTCTGCCTCTCTCACCTCCTTACTGCATGACCACAGATATGTCAGTCCATTTCCCTGTGCTGAACCAGGATCACAGTACCTGCCTCATAGAGTATTTGTGTAAATATTAGAATGTGATGATCCAACACAGTAGGTGCTAAGAAAATATCCATTCCTGTCTCTTTTCTTTAACAAGGGAGAGTGATTATATGTGCCAAATGACTCAAGTACAACTTCATAAAGGAAATAAGATTTAAACTTGACCTTCAAGCAAGAAAGATTTGAACAGATAGATTTTGATAGGAAGTGTCATCTATATGGGGAACTAGCTTGAGCAAAGGCAGTTGACCTGCTTAAAACTCTTCCCAGATGTACCTAAGATCCAGCCATCAGATGCAGTATCATTTCCATAACCCAGCTTCTCATAACAATGTGAGAGTAATTACACATGAACATAATCTGGCTTCAAAACCCAAGAATACTGAAAATTAGAGAGAAGACATGATATAGTCATAACGTATTTAGGAAAAGACTCCTTCTTTAGTAGAGGAATGTTCCCCAAATGATGTTGAAGGGTGTAGGGCTGTTCACTTATTTATACAGAAGTAAGCATTACACTAACAGACAGCAAAGTGGGCATAGCAACATCTACCAACATTTAAACAAACACAGCGCAGGTAATAAGTTCCATGTGTGGATGGTTTCAGTGTTAACAGAGCAGTCCAAAGCAATCTCATTCACTTTTATGGGTAAGTGTTCAAGAAGCGTCTCTTTTTTCCTTTCTTTTTTCTTTCTTTTTCTTTTTCCACATCTGAATATTTCCATGGTTGAAGGGAGGCCAGTATAGCCTGAAAAACAATTTACGATGATGTGTACCAGAGTTACATTTTCCAGCAAGTCTGCTTGCTCAATTATTCCACCTATATTAATAGCACTTAGTGGCATTTGACATATAATGGTCTCAATCCTATCACCCACTTCTGCAGGAGGAGAGCAAGTTCTAGCCGAATGGAGAAGAGTCCAAGTTTGAAATTGATTATAGACTCAGGCCTTTGTCCTGACCATACCCAGCATTCGCTTGTGTCCCTGAGAAAGGGGGCTGTCGGCAGACTGACCTGCTATCACTCTAATGCCAATTCATTTCATGTCAAATCTACAGCTAGGTTTGTGCTATCTGAAAACCAAAGTAATTCATTTCTTTCTACCTCTGTTGAGATAAGGGAAACAATGTGTAATTTGGTTTAAGTGAAAAAAAAAAAAAAAAAAAGTCTAGTTTATAGGCAAAGGTTTAAAGCAAGCTCATCCAGTGTGGGCCCTGCAGGCCACATGAGACCCAGGACAGCTTTGAATGCAGCCCAACACAAATTTGTAAACTTTTTTAAAACATTATGAGATTTTTTTTTTTTTTTTTGCGATTGCTTTTTTAGCTCATTAGTTATCATTAGTGTTAGTGTAGTTTATGGCCCAAGACAATTCTTCTTCCAATGTGGCCTAAAGGGAAACCAAAAAGTCAGACATCCCTGCTTTAAAGGAAGGAATAAAGATACAATGGCAAATTTCATAGTACCTTGAACATAGAACATTTGATAAATTTAAAGAGAAATACAAAGAATTGAAATTAAAACAAATCCAAAGATCAGATCAGGACATAAAAGGATGAAATGGTGAAACTTTTGTTTCCAGACCATTCGTGTTTTCTCACATGTAGCCGAAATACAACAGACTGAACTGGGCTCCTTGCCCCCTAAACTCTAATCTACATACAATATCCACAATGATGCTTTTTAAATGTGATACCAGATCCTATCACTGCTCTACTCAAAATTCTCTAATGGCTACCAGCCTCACTCAGAAAAAAATCTCAAGTCTTCACCAAGGTCCGTAAGCCTCTCCTGAACTTACCAGGTTTACTTCTGTTTCTCTCCCAGGTTACTCCAACCCAGGAGCACTACTTAGAAAACACTAAGCCAGCTCACACATCAGGCTTTGCTCCTGCCTTTCCCACTCACCCCCATGTACACTTTTTCCTCATTCCAGTCTGTGCTCAAAGCCACCTACTCTGAGAGGTCTTCCCCAACCACATCTAACACAGACACTCCAGCACTGTTACCCGCTTGCCTTGCTTTACTGTTCTTCGTAGCAGTTACCACCAACTTGCGTAAAATTGTCTGTCTAGCCATTTATTGATTTATCTGTCTTGCCCTTTAGCCTGGGAGTGGCAACATGGTGGTGGGGGGGGGGAGGGTAGGGTGCTGTACCCCAGAACAGGGGATGCCCCATAAGAGATAAATGTTGCAAGAGGAGAGAAGATGAGAGGAAATCTCCTTTGTCTTACTACTTAAATGGTTGTGCCTCTGCTCCCTAAATAACTGGACATGGGACTATTTGGATAGCAACTACTTATCTCCCTTGATCCATCTACTAGAGTCAGTACCACCAGGGAAAGTGCATGGGCTTTGGAACCGAAGAGACCAGCATTTAAATCCCATCTCCATCTCCAAGGAGCTTTTTGACTTGGGGCAGGCTTTTTCACCTCTCTGTAGAATTTTTCAGTTAATAAAACTCTAATTACCCATAAGCACTGGGCTAGGCACTGGGGATACCTCAGAAAAATTACTGAGAGATTTAAATTAGAGCTAACTTCCATTAAAACTAACTTGGCAAAAAATACATAACTGACAAATACTGGCTCTCTGTCCTCTACACCCTCCACCTCATCCTCCCAGGAGCCTTGCACGGTATTATGCTCAATACATGCACTGAGGATAAGAATAAATAGCTGATGTGAGCCTGTGAAAATTAACAGTGAGCAAACAGAATCACTCAGGTGAAAGGACTTTGAAAATGGGAGCACACTTCACAAACTGCAGAAATTATCATGACCGTTCTAGAACTTATTTTTGAAGTAAGTATCTGTGTATTGAAGAAACTAGTTGTAATGAAGTAAATTAGCTTGAGGACAGGCCAAGTTAAGAGGACTCCGGGGTAAAGAATAAGCCACGGGAAGATGGAACAGAAACAGAAGAAGACGAGTTGTAAGATGAACGGCTCCACATGAGAAAGCACCCGGGAGTACCAGGTGTCTGAATGTCAGGGTGTGGGCTGCCCAGAGGCTTCAGTAAATGCTCTTCCAGACTCACCATGACCGGAATTACGATGTTTGTGGGAGAAGAAATGGAAGTGGGCCACACTACAAACAGGCTCACAGCGCTTCCACAGCCATCTTTTCTGCTGCGTGAGGCCACCAGCCAGGGCCAGGAAGAATGGGACAGATGATACAGTAAAAATCATCCCACCAGTTGACAGAGGTGAGTAAAATATAAGCAATGGGAGAATTCAGTTCCTATTCATCATCGACCTACACGGACTCTGTCAAATCACCTCTGCCGAGCACATTGCACTCACGGACAGGGGAGCTATTACAACATTTTCCCTCAGTCCCTGCAATATGTTAGGTGTTGTGCTAGATGCCATCACATAGATCACATATATTGTCTTACTTTTGTCCTCACAGTAATCCAAGTAGCTTAATGATCCCTACTTAAAAATAAATAATAATTCAGGAAGCTATTGAAAGTATTAAAGCTAGAAAATAGCATTTAGGTTCAGTTCTGGAAAAAACAAAGAAGAAAGAAACAAGCCATCCCTCCCATTTGCAACACAGCACTTTTGTAATTTCCAAAGTGTTTTCACGAGCATTCCTCTAATTTGACTTTCACACTCACCTTCACAGGCAAATAATACAGTATTGTTATTCTCACTAAAAAAAAAACAGAAAAGGTTGAGGCTCAGAGTAATTGAGTGATTTATCTAAAATTACACAGCTAATAAAGAGGCAGAACTGGGACATGGACCCAATTCCTTAATTCTGAGACTGGTGCTTTTTCCACTAAGAGATGATTCCTTACTTTTCAGAAGAGGATTAGGTTTGTTTGAGTGAACCATATGTATTTTAAATCTGGGGAAGGCGAGATAGCTCAGTGGGTTAAGTGCTCACTTTGCAGACTGAGGATCAAATTTGGGTCCTTGCCCACATGGACCCATATGCTGAACTGGGGTGTGCTTCCCATGAGAAAGGCCCCCAGTTCGTTTCTCACCCCCACCCCGCCCAGTTCAGTCCCTGGCTTGAGGGGGCGTGCCTCACATGGGGAACCCCCCCAGTTCAGTTCTCACCCCCTGGTTCAGTCCCTGGCTCAAGGGGGTGTGCCTCCGATGCGGGAGGCCCCCAGCCCAGTTCTCACCCTGCATGGCCCCCACCTACCTGTATGGAACAAAACCATGTTGAAAACTGATGATGGACAACTATGGAGACTGCTCTGGGCCCTCCCTCTTCTCTGTGTCTCTGTCTTTGTCAAAAACAATAAATCTTTTTTAAAAAATCTAAGCTGGGAAAAAACACAGTTCTCATCTAGTACTTCCTAAGTAATGGCCCAAGCTTCATGAATTACCTGGAATTACAAAAGCTGTTGATGCCTCAAAATCTCAGTGGCTCAACACAATAAAAGCTTATTTTCTACTCATGTGAAAATTCAAAGCAGGTACTTCTAACATAGTAATTCAGGGACCCAGGCTTCATTCACTCCTTTTTCGGGCCCCAGAATCTTCTTCATCCAGGCAGAAGAGGAAGGAAATGCATACACATATTTTAGCTCCATTCCACTGGGAGAACTAGTCACAGGCCATTCCTGGATTTGAGTGGGCCAAGTAGGCCATGGCTGAGCAGCCTCTTCCCAGGAACAACTGTATGTTACATGGAAGGGCGAGCATAAATTGTCAGGCAATATCTAATCATCTCCACTACACCCTACTAACAACCTATGATGAAAAAGGGCTGTGAGATAATGCCTTAAAGTCAGAAATCAGCTTAGGTAGTTTTACACAGCCATAAGCAAGGATCATTTTTTTATGTGCTGCTGCTATATGTTCTTTTGAATCCTACAAATAATAAAAATATGTGCACCTGACCCCCTAGGATAGTCGATTCTTATCCATCAGGGAGTATGAGGTTACCTGGGATGTACATTGGAGAAAAAAGAGACCCAGAGAGTTTTATATGAGTGATTCTGATGCCTCAGGCCCACAGGCCATACTTTGTGAATTATTGGCAAAGCACCATAGTTATTTCATGATTGGTGATCATACGATGGCTGCTTAATGTTAGATTGGACAGCAGAAAAATGCATCTGTCTTCTGTCAGCTCCCTCACAAAACCCTAGCAGAAGTCAGCTCCAGGAAGTAGCAGGAAATCTATGTGGTTTCAGATTTTCCACACTGAAGTAACACCCACTCCCACAAAGATTTGTTTTATTCTTCAGGTTCTATTTTCTGGTCTCCTTGACAATGTGGAAACAACTTGGCTCTTCAGAGATTCAGCTTACTTCAAATGGCAGGAGTTGCTGCACAAGGACAAAGGAGATAAAGATGGATTGGGTGGATCTAAGACCTAGAAAAATAATGTCTGTATTTAATAACTTCCATTTTACCTGCAACTCTGCCGCTCTCTCCGGAGCAGGGAGAAATTAGGGTACGTGGTAGGAACTGCACTCAGGCTATGAAACAGTTGCTGCTCGTTAACCTTGTACAACACAACATCTGCTTCTTCCTTAACAAGGGTAACAAATCACTTCTCATATAGTGTGGTTGCCCCAGAAGCCTTCAAACTATTTTAAGCCTAGTTCCCAGAAATCACCCTGAATGTTATCAACAGTGATCCTGAGGAATTTAGAAATAGTCAAAGGAAGTATTTTAAAATACTTTCCACTTCGGGTATTTTGAAGACCTATTTATTGAAAAAACATAAAAATATGTTAAGATTTAGAATGCTTAGCTTCATCTTGATGGCCAGGTTTTACAACTGTTTATTGAACTTGATAGGATAAAAGAAAGAGAGACATTCTGAGAGCATCTGATTGTGATCTGAGACAAGTGACTGGGGACAAAAGTGAAACCAACATCAATGATTACACCTGCAGCAAGGTCCAGCAACTATGGGGAAGTGGGAACTCACAGTCCAGACACACCAAAATTCTCCAACCTATGCAGGGGGTCATCCTCAAGCTCGGTGTTTAGATAAGTCTCCATTCTTGAGAGCCCTGGAGGGTAACCCAGTAAGACATACACACCCTCCCCAGAACCTTGAGAAACTCCCAATTCTTCAACATGGTGAACCCGAATTATACCGTAGTCCATGAGCTTCAAGCTCACCAAGCTCTTGGCCTCTCCTTACCTCCAGTACTCACAGCCATTATCCTCCCTCCTGCCTTATGGCTCTAATCAGACAACCCCCCTGCCCCCACCATGTTGCCTTTCCGCTACTCATGTCAGCAAGCTTTGTGCTTCTTTGACAAGTAGTTTCCAGGCCTTCACCTACCAGGCATGAGTGGGCTACCTCCCTGTTATGGTCACTGCCACCTTCTGGATCACTGACTATGAAGTCCATCTTGCCTCCTCCATCTGCTTTGTACCCCCTTATCTTTAACATAACCAAGCTGGGCAATATTTCCTACCATTCCACTTCCATTTTCCCAGTCACCCCAGATTCTGGCATTGCTACTGTTCTCCTGGACAGGTTCCCATCTGTGCTCCCTGCCTCCAGTTTCTCTCTACTCCAATCTACCCTTCAAAGTACACCCAGACTATTTGGTATAAAAGTAACCCTTAACATTCCAACCCTGTAGAACCCATGGTATTACTGATTGCATTAAAGGTCCCAATTCTTCATTTCTCCAAATCGTGTTCTTTTCCATGTAAATTTGCAGCTCCCTTCCACACTAATGCTGGGTTTGGTCTGAAACTTGTTCGGACAATAAGATGCCTCCTTCAAAAGCATTAGCACTGTTGGCCTTGACTGTTCTTGCTGTCCTTCAATTACCAAGAGAACCGCATGGGCTGGCCTACTGGATGAGAGATGTGAAAAGAGCTGAGTGGGCCCAGTCATCGCAGCAGGAGCAATCTCAGGTTGGCCAAAAGCCCAACACCAGACACAGCAATGAGCCTTGCTGAGACCAGAACAGCTCAGCCAACCCCAACCTGTATCACCAACACATAGAATGAATAAATGCTTATTTGTTAAGCCACTGATACATGGAATGGTTTGTTTCAAGGCATTAGTGTGGCAACAGATAACCAGTACAATAATGCATATTACAACTAATGATTTCATAGGATATTTAGTCCCAACTGGGTCAGAAATAATGTTTCCCCTTCGTGTCACTAGCATCTTTTAAGGTCCTGATTATTTCACCTTCCTGGACAATGCCTGACCCTGGGCTAGAAGACAAAAAAGGTCACATTTGGATAGACCTTCTCAGACAAGCAAGACTCCCCACTGAATAAAAGGAAAAAACTCCTGATGATTAGTGATATTCTACATTTAACACATGAAAGTAAGTCAGCAGTGACTCAGTTTCCTCACAGCTGGCTAGAACTAGTGACAGGGTGTTTGCTTCAGTACCAGTTGAGGTTCTACAGTATAGACTTCCAGATTGGGGAAAATGAACGCTAAAAGTGTGTC
This sequence comes from Craseonycteris thonglongyai, assembly GCA_004027555.1. Classification (NCBI taxonomy): domain Eukaryota; kingdom Metazoa; phylum Chordata; class Mammalia; order Chiroptera; family Craseonycteridae; genus Craseonycteris; species Craseonycteris thonglongyai. The sequence goes on along the minus strand of PVKE010002617.1, from coordinate 4,403 downwards.
TGAATCTTTCCATTACACTGACCAGCAGCTTCCCAACAGATGGTCAAGTTTTTGCAGGATTTGTCTCAGATTTGTCTCATGTCTGTGTGTGGGGTTTCTGGGAGACAGAGCAGAGACCACAGAAGAAGACCTTAGGATACAAGTGAAGAGGTTTTCTGAGGATTGTGGAGAAGAGGGAGAGAACAACTAGTACTTTGAAACATTCTCGCATAAAATATTTGTGTTTTCATTCTCCAATTTGAGAACAGATTCCCAATCCAAATCCTTTTTGAGGAAGCAGTAAAAGCAATGGAAAGAAAACTAAATTTAAAATCATGAATCCTATGATCAGAGAACATGACTTAATTTCTGTTATTTAAGAATAATTAGAGGTTACATTGCTTTATGTAATCAAAATAAATAGGGTAGATAATGGAATAGAATAAAAAGATAGGCTAAATTTTAATGCCTCGCCCTAAGAAACTTTACCCTGTGTTATCCCAGCCTACTATTCTCTATTATATTACTACTTTTTATTTTCTGCATAGCACTTTATCAAAATCCAAAATTATCCTATATATTTATTTGCATGTTTATGTTTTGTTCTTCTCAAGTCAAACGCAAGCACCATGAGGGCAGGGTCTCCATGAAAGGAGGATCCCCTGAAGACGTACTGTATGTCAAGGTTTTTAACAAAATGTTAGGTATACGAGGTCTGACAATTAAGTTCATTAACTCTTCCTAGAAAAGTGCTACATATGAGTATGGTAGATACTCCATTGAAAGTAAATGGAGGAAGTGAGCTGATTCTGGGTGGTAAGCACGTAATGCAATGTATAGACAATGTAATGTAGAATTGTACACCTGGAAACAATGTAATTGATATCAATTATTGTCACCACAATAAAATTAACAAAAAAAATAATAAAAATAATATTATGACCCAAAATAATAATAATAATAATAAATAAATAAATGGAGGGGAGGCTAGGATGGCTTGGTGGGTTGAGCACTCGCTTTGCGGCTCCAGGGACTGAGGGTCAAGTCTTGGCCCCGGCCCGTGTGGACTCATATTCTGAACTGGGGTGTGCTTCCCATGCAGGAGGACCCCAGTTTGGTTCCCCTCAACCGCCCGCCATTCAGCCCCTGGTTCAAGGTATCTAGGGGGCATGCCTCCCATGCGGGAGTGCCCTGGCCTAGTTTCCACCCTGTGTGGCCCCTGCCCATCTATGTGGAACAAAACCATGTTGAAAACTGATGATGTACAACTGTGTAGACTGTTCTAGGCCCTCCCCCTTCTCTCTCTCTGTCTCTCTCTGTCTCTATCTCTCTATCAAAAACAATAAAATAAATCTTAAAAAAAATAAAAATAAATACATGAAAACAAGGGAGAAAGGGTGACAGAGAAAGAGGGAGTAAGGGAGGGAGGGAGAGAAGATAAATAAATGCATGGATACTTTGTATCTTTAGGGTTATTTGAGTTCTTGCTAATAACATCCATTCCATCAAAGAAACTGTATTTCTTTGGGCACACTTGGGTTTACAGAAATAATTTCAATTAATAAAAAGGAAGGTAATATTTTATATGCATTATAAAAAATTACTTAGTATTCATAGAAATATTTCAGTCCAAAGATTTGTGTTGTCTGATACTTAATTCATTCTCTAAATAATCACGAGTTTGATGATTCTGCATACAGATACACATACAGACCCAATCAAGACCATAAAATATGCATTTAACCCTTCTGAGAATATTTTCTTGTCTGCATAATTAAAGAGTTGAACAGCATGACTTTTACAGTTGCTTTTTAAAGTCTGAGTTAATGATAATTAGGAATACTACCATTTCTGGCTGCAAGTTTTCCTCCAAGAAACCTTAATCTCTACCAGGCATATTTTCAAAATTAAATAACTACAGAAAAGCAGTAAGGTTGGGTTTTCAGGGTGCTATGTTTGTACATTTAAGCTTGCTTTAGAACAGTCAGCTGGAATTGCTAAATCCTGATTTAAAAATATCCCCCTGCCAAGGTTAATTTTGTATGGGAGAATCAGATGGCTTTGGTCAGATCCTAAAGCCTTGTATAGCTAGGGGCCTCCATCCATAAAAGCAGCCCTGTCATTAGCTCCAGCTAAGCTGGAGAAGTATAAAATGCTCCCTGGCCTACAGAATAATCACACTGCTCCGAAAATTTCTATAGGCTTCCCTGGAATGAGGCATGAATGAGGAAACAAAATGACATTCATGGACTCTTCTTCTTATTGGTTTGTCTCCATCACCATAGGTTCTTTAGTAAAGACTCTTTTGTTTGCAAATAGAAAACCTCTCAGCAAGGCTAAGGAAGAAAAAACAAACTAACAAAAACCAGACATTTAAAAAAATAATAATGGTATAATGTTATCTGTGGCACTTGGGTAAGGTGACCAGATTTTAACATTGGTAAAGTGGAACACCATTGACCGGGGAGATGGGATTCTTGATTAAAAATTTGGTCTATCTCCCGCTGTTCCCTAGCTTGTCATGCATTCTTTCCAGAAATCAGGACTTTTTTAAAACGCCGCGGGATGCGGGACAAATTGTTAAAAATCAGGACTGTCCCGCCAAAAGCAGGACGTCTGGTCACCTTACACTTGGGGCAGGGATTGCCTAGTCCCAGTAGGGGGTAAAAATGTTGACTAAGAGTCAGCAGGAACAAGGCCACCACCTTCTTGTCTTTCTATGAGACCCTCCTTTCTGCTCTGCTCTGTCCATCATCATCAGACTCTCCTCCTTGCAGACCTGACATTTACCTTCTCCATGCACATGGCCACTACCCAGTCCTCAAGATTATACCATCTCAGTTCAAGCCACATTCAGAGGCCAAGACTGACCTCTCTGACAACCCAATCCAAACTCCTGGGAATGAGATTATGATTGTCCAAATTTAGCCAAGTAACCTCTTCTGTTCAAGTCAACTGTGAGCCATTGAGCCATCCTCTAGTGCAAACATGACTGTGAGGGGTTGCTCTGTGAGACAAAGGGGAACTACAGAAAAATCAGGTCATTGTTAAGACACTCTAAAAGGGGCCTAACAGTATATCTTCAAAGGGACTCAATTAGGAGGGACAGCTAAGAAATCATAAGGGCTAAGAAACTGCTAGAGTTAAGACTACTAGTCCCAAAAGGCATCTTGAGAACAAAGGCAGCTATACCTCTAATATACACAAAAATTGACTACCTGCAGTTCTGCAGATCAAAAGTCCAACATGAGCCTCATTGGGCTAAAATCAAGGTATGCAGAGAGGATTGTGTTCCTTTCTGGCGTTTCTAGGAGAAAATACATTTCTTTGGCTTTTCTGGCTTTTGGATACAATCCACATTTCTTGGCTCATAGCTCTTTCCTCCATCTTCAAAGCCAGCAATGTTGCATCTGTCTGGTCATTCTTCCATCATCATATCTCTGTCTCTAACCACAGACTGAAAGGTCCCCCAATGTTATGGACCCATATGATTAGATTGGGTTTACTCAGCTAATCCAAGTTAATCTCCCATCTCAGGGACCTTCACTTAAACCTTCTGTAGAAGTTCTTTTGCCATATAAGGTCACATATTCACAGATTCCAGTGGTTGTAATATGGAAAACCTTCAGGGAGTCATTATTCTGTCTGCCACTGACGGGTTTTTGAAATCATAGGATATTTACAATTTTCTCTTTCAGGTGTTTTGTGTTTGTTTGTTTCTTTTTGTTTTTCTCATTTGCCAAATCTCATAATTGTTTTCCAGCTTTTCATTCAGCGTTCATTTCATAATAGAGATATATAATCCACATGCATATAAAACTATGAAGCCTTCGGCCTCACCTACAAAGGCCTTAGCAACAATTGATTTAGTTGATATCAAATATCAAATATCAACAATCACCAATTATCACTTCTATTAAAAAAAAGTGGAAGTAACACATTTTGAACCTCTACTAACTTTCAAGTACTATTACAGGCACTTTGTAGCTCCCATTTTACTTAATCTTCACAATGACCCGGCAGAGTGAATGGTATTGTCCCCATTTTATAAGTAGATAAGACAACAATAAATAAATTGTCCAAAGTCAAACAGTAGTAAGAAGTGAAGCCAAGATTCAAATACAAAGTCTTGTCCAACTCCAGAGTTTCTCCCCTTTTTTTATATCCAACAGCCACTAAAGAATAAAACCCTATCCTTAGCTGACCTTAAAACATTCTGCTTTCTGACAATCAGAGACAATAACTATTCCGTTAACAATATCAATCATTCCATTAATAAGCAAATACTCTAGCTATGTGAGACATGGAGACATGTAACTCACTGTTGAACAGAGCTTCAGTGAGTAGGACTGACAACGTTCTAGGGGTGACCAAGACCTCGTTGACAGCTGCTTCCTATTACTTTTGGTGGTATGGGTTTTCTT